>MJUU01049756.1:210057-242390 GCA_002080025.1 Modiolus philippinarum
TCACTCAAGCGGAAAATATAGGTCAAAGTGAACTAATTTTGCCTGGATGCTGACCTACCATCAGAGATGCATGCATATGCACAGTTAGATTATCGTACTATGTATAGTAGCTGAGATATGAACTGAAATGTAAATTTGAATGAAAGCCACCCAAGCCGAAAATATAGGTCAGAGAGACCTAATTTTTTTGAAGGCTGTGAGTTAGCCCAAGATGCACCTGCATGCAAAGTTTGATGAACTTACACTTCATAGTTACCAAGATATATACCCAAATGTGGACGCGGACACGGACGCGGACGCCGGGGGTACTCCAATAGTCCTCCTCAACTTCGTTGAGGCGAACTAAAAAGAAAATCAAGCATATAGACAAACAAGAGAATCCCTTTTTATAAAAATATGTAATACAAAACAGGAAGGTCTTAATATAAAACAGTAACTGTATATTGGCGTTTCTACCCTTTTCTATTCATCAGCATTTTTTTCTGTTAACAATTTGTGTAAAGTATCAGGATCAAGATTAACGTTATCTGTGACGTAACATTGTTTAATCTGTATCTAGTGACATTTTTGTTTTGCATCTGATGAAGGCGGCTGTGTCTCTGAAATATAATGAAAATGCTTTGTTCAATATAAATTTTTAAAATAATTTACCACAGACTGAACAAGTTGAACACCTACTAACGTCTCTTCTCGGTAGAGCTTACTGAAGTGGATACCGATGATATGCAGGGTTGTCATTTAATTAAAACATAATTAAATACCATAATGACAACAACACTTTTTTCTGCAGTTTACTAAAGTGTTGTTGTCATTATGGTATTTAATTATAAATTTTTTAATAAAAAACAAGAGCTGTCGCTGAATGGCGTCTAATTATACCCCCGCTCATGGCTCATTATTACATACAAAAGCTGAGAAATCCTTGACATGGTACAATTCATCATAACCAAAGCTTCAGACCAAATATCAAATCATTACAACATACACAAGCTGAGAAATCCTTGACGAAAAATTTGAATATATGGCTATAATGACAAAAATCGAAGTTATCAGCAAACAAGAAGTAGATGAGTGACGGACTTGAAAAGGGGAGACATGGTATAACTCATCATACCAAAGCTTGTGACCAAATATCAAATGACATTACTACAAACACAAGCTGAGAAATCCTTGACGAAAAATTTCAATATATGGCTATAACTGCAAAAATCGAAGTTATCAGCAAACAGGAAGTAGATGAGTGACAGACTTGAAAAGCAGTGAAACGGTACAACTCATCATACCAAAGCTTTAGCACCAAATATCAAATCATTACTACAAAGTCACAAGCTGAGAAATCCTTTACAAAATTATCAATATATGACTATAACGGCAAAAATCAAAGTTATCAGCAAACAGGTAGTAGATGAGTGAAGGACTTGAAAAGAGGAGACACGGTACAACTCATCATACCAAAGCTTAAGACCAAATATCAAATCATTTCTACATACACAAGCTGAGAAATCCTTGACAAAAATTTTCAATATATGATTATAACGGCAAAAATCTAAGTTATCAGCAAACAGGAAGTAGATGAGTGACGGACTTGAAAAGGGGAGACACAACTTTTCATACCAAAGCTTCAGACCAAATATCAAATCATTACTACATACACAAGCTGAGAAATCCTTGACGAAAAATTTCAATATATGGCTGTAATGGCAAAAATCAAAGTTATCGGTAAACAGTAAGTAGATGAGTGACGGACTTGAAAAGGGGAGACATGGTACAACTCATCATACCAAAGCTTCAGACCAAATATCAAATCATTACTACAAACACAAGCTGAGAAATTCTTGATGAAAACTTTTGATATATGGCTATATAATGGAAAACAAGAGGCTCTCAAGAGTCTGTATCGCTCACCTGGACCATGGCTGCCATTAATAAAAGGCATTTCCAATAGGAAAAACGAAAAATAACATTTAGCAGAATACTTTTTTTTCTAAAATTACAGTATTCTTGTTTGGTTTCCATGGCAACCAAAAGATCCACCATCCATTACAACCCATAACAGAACACCATTCAAAACAATTTGGGCAGGGGTTCCCCTTATAATTAAAGTAATACATAGTGCTGAAATTAAAACATGCAGACCACTTTTAAAATAAAAATTCAAAAATTTGGGCAGAGGTTCCCCTTAAAATCAATAGGGCCAATGTAAAAACTATGTTCCAGATTGGGGCCATCTTGGATGAGGTATGGACCTACCAGATACATTTTTTGGGTGGGACCACCTAAGGACCATTGTGGCTTAGATTGGTTCTAATTGGACTAGTAGTTTCTGAGAGAAGATCTTTGAATGTATATTCCATAGGGTCCAATGTTAAAACTGTGTTCCCGCTGGCGGCCATCTTGGATGAGGTACAGACATGCCGGATACCTTTTTTGGAAGGGACCATCTAAGGCCCATTGTGACTAAGTTTGGTTATAATTGGACTGGTAGTTTCTGAGAAGAAGATCTTTGAATGTCTTTTCCATAGGGTCCAATGTTAAAACTATGTTCCCCGCTGGCAGCCATCTTGGATTAGGTACGGACCTGTTGGATACCTTTTTTGGAAGGGACCATCTACTTAGGACCATTGTGACTAATTGGTTATAATTGGACAGGTAGTTTCTGAGATGATCTTTGAATGTCTTTTCCATAGGGTCCAATGTTAAAACTATGTTCCCTGCTGGCGGCCATCTTGGATGAGGTACGGACCTGCTGGATACCTTTTTTGGAAGGGACCATCTAAGGACCATTGTGACTAAGTTTGGTTATAATTGGAGAGGTAGTTTCTGAGAAGAAGATCTTTGAATGTGTTTACCCATAGGATCCAATGATAAAACTATGTTCCCCGTTGGCGGCCATCTTGGATGAGGTACAGACCTGTCGGATACCTTTTTAAAGGGGACCACCCAAGGACTATTGTGACCAAATTTGGTTCCGATTGGCCCAGTGGTTTCAGAGGAGAAGATCTTTGATTGAAAAGTTTAGGCCGGACGGACGGACGACGGACAGACGACGGACGCCAAGTGATGGCAAAAGCTCACCCTGGCATAGCCAGGTGAGCTAAAAATCAAAGTTATCTGCAAACAGGAAGTAGATGAGTGACGGACTTGAAAAGGGCAGACAGGGTACAACTCATCATACTTAAGCTTCAGACCAAATATCAAATCAATACTACATACACAAGCTGAGAGATCCTTGACGGAAAAATTTCTATATATGGGTATAAAGAAAAAAAATTGACTATGTCGGTAAACAGGAAGTAGTATTTGCACAGGTCTTAAAATCAATCTCACAATATCGCATGATCATACAAAGCTTCTGACAAAATTTCAGATCTGTACCTTTTACCATTGCTGAGATAAATGTGACGAAAATGTGTTACGGACGGACCCACACACACACACCCATCCACTCACACATGCACGCACACACAGACCAAAAACAGTATACCCCCTATCCCTGATGGGAAGGGGGGTATAATAAAAAATAAAAATTAAAAAATTTTACGGAAAAAGGAAAATAGCTCTAAGATAAGTAATCAGATTTTCTTCAAAATTGCAGGGTATGTAGATCTTGTCCTATTGAACATTTTTACCCCATCAGATTTTTGATATCTGTAAGAGTTTTCAAGCTATTTACCAAAAACTGCAATTTACCTTTATGTTCTATTTCTAGAAATGGCTGCTATGTTGTTTGACCAAAGACATAGAAAATAACAAATTTGAAACTAGACACCTTTATTGATGATTCAGTTGAAGTTTGGTTCCATTTGGCCCAGTGATTTTAGAGGAAAAGATTTTTGAAAGTGAGCTAACTAAGGACACAAAGTGATGGCAAAAGCTCACCGTGGCATTTAAGCCAGATGAGCTCAAAAGTTATGGCCCAGACAGGCAAACACTTGACAAATGCAATTATATAACCAAGGTCACAACAGGAAGATCATTTCAATATGTGATACAACCTTTCATTAAGATACATCCACATGCTAAAGTAGAGGCTCTCAAGAGCCTGTATTGCTCACCTGGTCCATGACTGGCTTAAACTGCAGCCCAAATTAACCCAATGTTAAAGTGTCGCATTTTCTAGAAGTTTCAAAGGAGAAAATCTTTGTGCATGTTTTCCCAATAGGGTCCAATGTTAAACAATGGTCCCCGCTGGCAGCCATCTTGGATGAGGTGCAGACTTGTCAGACATATTTTTTTAAGAAGACCAGAGCCTATTGTGACCAAGTTGTGATTCCAACTGACCAAGTAGTTTCAGAGAATGTCTTTGAATGTGTTTTTCCCATATGGTCCAATGTTAAACTATGTGCCCCGCTGGCAGCCATCTTGGAATACATGTGGACTCACCAGAAACATTCTTCGATAGGTACTGACTATGGACAGTTGTCACCAAGTATGGTTCGAATTGGGGAAGTAGATTCAGCAGTTTCCACGGTAATTTAAAGCCCCACCATCCATTACAACCCATTTCAGACCATCATTCAAAAAAAATTTGGGCAGGGGTTCCCCTTATAATTCAGATGATACATATTCCTGAAATCAAAACATTCCAAGTCCCCCTTTCCATAAAAAAATTTTGGCAGGGGTTCCCCTTTATAATCTAGTTTAAACATATTTTTTTTATTGTGAAGAAACAAATCGCTACATCAATATCTATTTGGAAACCAAATTTCATTGAAATTGGACAATGTTGAATTTTCCCGCCTTTTTTGGCGGCCATTTTGAAAATGGCATTCAACAAACAATTTTCAACATCAGTTTTTGAAGTCCCAACATCAATATCGATTTGGAAACCAACTTTCATTGAAATCGGAGAATGTTGAATTTTCCCGCCTTTTTTGGCGGCCATTTTGAAAATGGCATTCAAGTACAATTTTTAATATCGGTTTTGAAGTTGCGACATAAATACCTATTTGGAAACGAAATTTCATTGAAATTGGACAACGTTGAATTTTCCAGACTTTCTTGGCGGCCATTTTGAAAATGGCAGTCAACAAACAATTTTCAACACCGGTTTTGAAGTCGCAACATCAATATCTATTTGGAAACCAAATTTTATTGAAATCAAACAATGTTGAATTTTCCCCCCTTTTATTGGCGGCCATTCTGAAAATTGCGGTCAACAGAGCGATTTTCAACACCACTTTTGAAGTCACCACAGCATGGCAAACATTTTATCAATTTACACTTAACCTTCATCTTCTATAGTTTTGAAAATAAAAGACGAAAAATATGAAAATTTGAAAATTCTGTGAAAAAAGGGCAATAACTCCTACAAGGGTTTTTGGATTTTCTCCAAAATTGCAGAGTGGGTAGATCTTGATAAGCTTAACATTTTTGCAATTTAAAGTTGACCTCTATCTGCTATAGTTTTTTTATCAAAAATAAAAAACAAAAATTTTGAAAAATTTCTGGAAAGAAGGCAATAACTCCAAAATGGGTAATCAGATTTCCTTCAAAATCACAGGGCAGGTAGATCTTGGCATGCTGATCACTTTAACCCAATGTCAGATATTCAATATCTGTAACAGTTTTTGAGTTATTTGCAAAAAACAGCAATTTACCCCCTATGTGCTATTTTTAGTAACGGCAGCCATGTTGTTTGGTCCTTGGACTTATCGGATACAATTTTCAAACAGGATACCCTGGTGATGATTCAGGCAAAGTTTGGTTAAAACTGGTTCAGTGGTTTCAGAGGAGAAGATTTTTGAAAAAGTTTAAGACGGACTGACGACTGACGCAAAGTGATGACAATAGCTCACATGACCCTTCGGGTCAGGTGAGCTAAAAAGTATAGGTCAAAAGATGAAAAAGTTATCCAAGGTAAAAAATTTAGTCATTTGATTTCAAGGTCAAAGGTTGGGTCACATGAAGACCATTATGGTACATGAGTATCATTATGGTTCACCAACATGCAAAATATCCTAAATCTAGGTCAAAAGATGAAAAAGTCCTTGCCCAGAGCTAAAAAAATTTAGTAATTTGACCTCAAGTTCAAAGTCACATGAAGGTCATTTATGTATGGGACACACCATCTCATGATTATATACCAGTATCTTAAGTCTTCTTAAGATGTTCAAATGATGAAAACATTCTAGCCTAAAGATTAATAAAGGGCTACGCCGAGCGCAGCATGATACGACCGCAGCATGTCGACCACTGAAATTTGAACAAGTGTAAACTAAAATTAATGTGGACACAGTAATTTGCTGGACACAATAAGGACCTTGACACATTAATTAAATGGACACAAACTAATGAAAATAAAAATTAGCCCTTTTAATCCCTTATTACTAGGATATTGTAAGAGCTAAGAAATTTTGTTGACTACCATCAAGAGAAATCCAAAGAAAAAACTCAGGTTGAAATCCAATGAAAAATAAAGATTTCATATATTTTGAAATATCACAATTTGGCCCCTTTGACCCTTATAGCTTGGAAACCAAAGAGAAACGCAAAATATACTGCGATATCACTGAAAGCTTACAATGAGAACAATCTAAAGATGAAAATCCAATCAAAATCTAATGAAAAATAAAGACTTCACATATTTCTAATAATTGCAATTTTGACCCCTTTGACCCCTTATAGCTCAGAAACAGTAAGAGCTACATCAAATCCGTTTACATACTTCTGAAAGCTTGCATTGAGAGGAATCCAAAGAAAAAAATCCCATCAAAATCTGATGTAAAATAAAGATTTGACATATTTCTAAAAATTGCAATATTGGCCCCTTTGACCCCTAATACCTCGGAAACGGTAAGAGCTACACCAAATCTGTTGACATACTACTGAAAGCCTACAATGTGAAGAATCTAAAGAAAAAAATCCCATTGAAATCGGATGAAAAATAGAAATTTTAGGTATTCTGCATGTTTGCAATTTTGCCCCGTTGGGCCCCTCATAGCTTGGAAAAGAAACAAGTTATCAACAATCTAATGGTGCAGCGCTATGTTAGTTTTTCATAAGGAATCCAATGCAAAAAACTGCATCAAAATCGGACTAATAATAAAAAAATTAAAATTTTTGAAATTTGCCCCTTTTGGGCCCCATTTATCTCGTGAACGGTACATGCCATGTGAAATCCGTTGCCATACTACAGATTGGAAATTTCCTCAGGAGGACACTGAAAGAAACCCCATCAAAATCCGATAAATAATAAAGATTCTACAGTCAAATATACGAAAACATCAAATTTAACCCTTTTTGGCCCATTTTTTAAAAACGGGTGGGGCCACAATGACCAAAACTAAGCCAAGCCTTCCTTTTATGCCAAGGAACATTGTGTTAAAATTTCATAAGGATTGGTCAACTGAAACTAAAGTTATTGACCAAAAACAAAAGTGTCTACAGACAACGACGACAACGACGACGACGACGACGACGACGACGACAGCACCATACCATTATACGACCGCAAAAATTTTTGCGGTCGTATAAAAATTGAATCATTTGACCTCAAGTTCAAAGGTCAAGGTCACAAGCCATTATGGTATGCAACAAACTCTCCATGATGATACATCAACATGCAAAATATATCAAACATTGATCATAAGATGAAAAGTTCTGGCCTGGTGTAAAAAATCAGTCATTTGACCTCCATGTCAAAGGAAAAGGTCAAATGTAGGCCATTATGGTACAGGATAAACCATCTCTTGATGATAAAACCAACATACCAAATATCTTAAGTCTATGTCCAAAAATATAAAAAGTCACAGGCTAACAGCTAATAAAGGGCTACACCGAGCGCAGCATGTCTACCACTGAAATTTGAACAAGTGTAATTTTAAAGTAAGTATGGACATACTAAAGAGCTTGACACAATAATTAGATGGAGACAATAAGGAGATTGACCCAGTTATTAGCTGGACACAAATTAGGGAAAATAAAAATTAGCCCTTATAACTAACTCCTTATGATTCCTCTTTGACCCCTTATAGCTGGGAAACAGTAAGAGCTACGCCAATACATTGACATACCACTGAAAGCTTATATCAAGAGGAATCCATAGAAAAAAATCCTGTCGAAATCCGATGAAAAATAAAAATTTAGGTAATCTGCAAATTTGCACCTTTAGCCCCTTTGAACCCTTATAGCTCGGGAAGGAAACATGTTAAAAAAAATCTAATAATTGAGCGCTACATTAATTTTTCATAACGAATCCATTGAAAAAAACTGCATCAAAATCGGACTAAAAATAAAGAAAATAATTTTTTGGGATTCCCCCTGTTAGGGCCCCATTTATCTCATGAACGGTACATGCGATGTGAAATCCTATTGACATACTACTAATTGGAAATTTAATAAGGAGCACACTGAAAGAAACCCCATAAAAATCTTATTAATAATAAATATTCTACAACCTAATTAATATAAGAGAACACCTAATTTGGCCCTTTTTTCAGAAACTGGAGGGGCTACAATACCCAAAAGCAATCCCAGCCTTCCCTTTGAGCCAAGGAACATTGTGTTAAAATTTCATAAAGATTGGTCAACCAGAACTTAAGTTATCGCACAGAAATGAAGTGTCTACAGACGCCGACGCCTGAGTATCATACCAATATACAACCTCAAAAATTTTTTTGCGGTCGTATAAAAATTTCAGTAATATGACATCAAGGTCAAAGGTCAAGTTCACATGAAGATCTCTATGGATACCCACCTTCTCAAGATGAAAAATCCACATGCCAAATATCTTTAGTCTAGGTCAATAGATGAAAAAGTTCTGGCCAGGACAGACCAACACTTAAAAAATTCAGGTCAAAGGTCAAGGTCACATGAAGGTCACTATGGTAAGCAACAAACTTTCTCATGATGATACATCCACCAGCCAAATATCTTTAGTCTAGGTCAAAAGATGAAAAATTCTAACCAGGACAGACCAACAGTTAAAAATTTCAGTAATTTGACCTCAAGTTCAAAGGTAAAGTTCACATGAAAGTCACTATGGTATGCAATCACATCTTCTCATGATGATACACCCACATGCCAATTATCTTAAATCTAGATCAAAATACAAACCTGAGGCTCCCTGGAGCCTATATCGCTCACCTGGCTTTCAGTTGCCACAATCAAGCTAACATTGTAAATTATACAGTTGAACTTCAGCTTCTCAAACTTTGGTAGAGCAAACACCACCATTAATTTGGACTCTATTTTAAGTCTGATCATGTTTTACTGTACTTCTTTGTTGGGCTTTTTTGACAAAAATTGTCTTGCTTAGGAGAGGGTCGGGAAGACCTTTTCCGGGACGCTGGGATTGGGCATTTTTTTAACGGGAATTCGGGATTTAATGAAAATTTAACGGGGAATTCCGGATTAAAATCACTCGAGATCCGGGAAAGGGTGCATTTTATCACTGGGAATTCGGGATTAAAAGTTACCGGGATTGCTTTTTACTATTTTTGCATCGGGAAATATATAAACTATCCGAGATTCTGTTTTATTCAATAAAAGACCAATTCTGCATTGCTACTTGATGTATGTATGCTCTGTAACTTCCTCCGGTTGATGACACAGTTTCACAAGTTCATTTACAGATAAGTAATTTCCGGAATATAAAAAACCTTATAGTTTGCTTGAATCAGTGTTTATTTGCGAATAATCATTGTTGTTATTTTTTAACATTTAAAATAGTTTCATGCTTGTGCGATGTAAAAATTGAAATAACATCATCAAAAACGTATTTCAGTGTAGTAACCTTGATTTATTCAAAGTTTGTCATGATGAGACTGAAATAAAGAAGGCACGAGTTTGTGTTAGTTATTGATCTCTTTTCATACATATTTACCCTTTGTACTTAAAAAGTTCAGGATACAAAGATTTTATCACCAAAATCAGGCACATAGTGCAACATGAGCAACCATTGACGATTTCTCCGATTAAGGCAAACTTAAAGCCCATGTTAAGGTACAGGTAATCAAAGTGTAAAGTCTAAGGATAACTAGTATACATGTATGTTGCATATTTAGTCATATATGGAATGAAGGTAGTAACAAAATTACCAAACAGAGTGGTCAAGAGCCGAAGTTCATGAGACAAAAAGACAAATCAGATGGAAACGACCGGAAAATTATCGACCGCAAGGGTCCTGACCAGTCAGATACCTTCTAGATTAGGAACTCTTTAAAAATCAGTACCTCCAAGATGGTTTTCGCACCTTGTGAAAATGTTGTTAAAACTAGGAAATATCGTGAACACTTGGAACTATTACATTTTAAGGAAGGTAGTTGATAACTTTTCGAACAGGTTTAAAGGATACGCCATGTATNTATATATATATATATATATATATACAGAAGACACTACAACTTTTGAGTAGATCGTGATATTTTACTTATTGTATGCTCATTCAATTTCTATTAATGACAGGAATAAGAAAAAAACCCAACGCTGTACTTTTATTGATAAATATTTTTTGCAGAACGTTTACTTTTGTCAACCATAAATACATGGATTAAATGAGACGTACCGTCTCGCATAACAAATCAACAGTGAAGCATATACTCTGTAAGCAGGAGAAGCTGGAAAGTTATATCCATGTTAGGGAAACTGATAATTTTGAAATTAAATGAAAACAGCAGAATAATACTGTCAAAGTATTGTTAAAACTGCACGTTTGCCGTATGAGCGGCTTTGAATGATTAGTATTCTCTCGGGAATTCGGGAAAGGGTCATTTTATCACCAGGAATTGGGGATTTGACATTTTTATAGCCGGGAATCCGGGATCATGACCCCTCTTCCAAACCCTCTTAGGACCACTTTCGACACCAGTTTTGAAATCGAGACATCATTTGGTAAATGGCAGTCAAACAACTACCATATCTTTAAGTTACAACATCAGTATCTATTTGGAAACCAAATTTCATTGAAATCGGAAAATGTTGAATTTTCCTGCCTTTTTGGCGCCATTTTAAAAATGGCAGTCAACAAACAATTTTCAACAACGGTTTTGCAGTAGTGACATCAATATCCACTTGGAAACCAAATTTCATTGAGATCAGACAATCTTGATTTGGCAGCCATTTTGAAAATGGCAGTCATCAAACAATTTTTAATATCAGTTTTGAAGTTGTTACATCAATACCTTTTTGGAAACGAAATTTCATTGAAATAGGAAAATGTTGAATTTTCCCACCTTTTTGGCGGCCATTATGAAAATGGCAGTCAACAAACAATTTTCAACACCGGTATTGCAGTAGCAACATCAAAATCCACTTGGAAACCAAATTTCATTGAAATCAGACAATGTTGTATTTTCCCGCCTTCTTTGGCGGCCATTTTGAAAATGGTGATCAACGAACAATTTTCAACATCAGTTTTGAAGTTGCTACATCAATACCTTTTTGGAAACCAAATTTCATTGAAATCGGACAATGTTGAATTTTCCCGCCTTTTTTGGCAGCCATTTTGAAAATGGCGGTCAACGAACAATTTTTAACATCAGTTTTGAAGTTGCTACATCATTACCTTTTTGGAAACCAAATTTCATTGAAGTAGGACAATGTTGAATTTTCCCGCCTTTTTGGCGGCCATTTTGAAAATGGTGGTCAATGAAAAATTTTCAACACCGGTTTTGAAGTGGCAACATCAATATCTATTTGGAAACCAAATTTCATTGAAATCGGACAATGTTGAATTTTCCCGCCTTTTTTGGCAGCCATTTTGAAAATGGCGGTAACCAATAATCTTCAACATCAGTTTTGAAGTCGCCACAGCATTGCAAACATTTTATCAATTTACACTTAACCTTCATCTTCTATAGTTTTGGAAATAAAAGATGAAAAATATGAAAATTATGAAAATTCAGTGAAAAAAGGGCAATGACTCCTACAAGGGTTTTTGGATTATCTTCAAAATTTCAGGGTAGGTAGATCTTGACATGCTGAACATTTTTGCAATATAAAGTTGACTTGTATCTCTTATAGTTTTTCTGATAAAAAATTAATAAAGTTCAAATTTTGCAAATTTTACAGAAAAAGGGCAATAACTCCAAGACGGGTTTTCGGATTTTCTTCGAAATTGCAGGGCAGGTAGATCTTGCTATGCTGATCACTTTTGGACTAATCGAACACAATTTTTAAACTGCATACCCTGGTGATGCTTCAGGTCAAGTTTGGTTACAATTGGCTCAGCAGTTTCAGAGGAGAAGATTTTTGAAATTGTTGACGGACGACGGCTGACGGACGCAAAGTGATGGCAAAAGCTCACATGGCCTTTTAGGCCAGGTGAGCTAAAAATGGAGGCTCAGATACTGAGCCTGTATCGCTCACCTGACAAATATGCTTTTAAGCCATGCCTATGCTGATGACCAAAAATGTTTTTCCTATTAGGGACTAATGTTAAGCTATATTCTCTACTGACATCCATGTTTTTGTTAGTTTTAATTGAAATAAGTATTCTTTGTTAATATCTTTCCATTCATTACTCCAATACAGTTAAGTTAAATTTGCTTTAATGGTTTCAGAGTAGATCATGAAAATGAAGATTTTCCAATAGGATCCTATGTTAAACTATGTTCTGCACTGGCTACCATTGTTTTTTCGGTTTTTTTTATCAGATCAAAACAAAATGAGCAATCTTAGTCATGGATCTTCCATACATCATTCCTGCAAAATTTAGTTGAATTTGCTTCATTGGTTTCAGAGGAAAAGATGAAAATGTTATTTTCCCATAGGGTTCAATGTAAAACCCAAGTTCCGTGTTGGCTTCCATGTTTTTTATTGGATTGGAACGAAATGAGCAATCTTAGTTGAAGACCTTTAGTACATCATTCCTCTAAAGTTTGGTTGAATTTGTTTCAGCGGTTTCAGAGGAGAAGATGAAAATGTGATTTTTTTCCTTAGGGTCCATTGTTAAACCTAAGTTCCACACTGGCTACCATGTTTTTTATCGGATCCGAAAGAAATGAGCCATATTTGTAAAGGACCTTCCATATATCTTTCCTATAAAGTTTGGTTGAATTTGCTTCAGTGGTTTCAGAGGAGAAGATGAAAATGTGATTTTTCCCATAGGGTCCAATGTTAAACTATGTTCCCTGCTGACAGCCATGTTTTTTATCAGATCCACAAGAAATGAGTAATATTTGTTAAGGACATTCCATACATCATTCCTGTAAAGTTTGTTTGAATTTGCTTCATCAGTTTCAGAGGAGAAGATGGAAATGTGATTTACCCATAGGGTCCAATGTTAAACTATGTTCTGTGTTGGCAGCCATGTTTTTTATTGGATCCAAACAAAATGAGCAATCTTTGTTAAGGACCTTCCATACACCATTCCTGTAAAGTTTGGTTGAGTTTGCTTCAGTGGTTTCAGAGAAGATGAAAATATGTTTTTCCCATAGGGTCCAATGTTAAACTATGTTCCATGCTGGGGGCCATGTTTTTTATCGGAACGAAATGAGCAATCTTTGTTGAAGACCTCTAGTACATCATTCATGTAAAGTTTGGTTGAATTTGCTTCAGTCGGTTTCAGAGGAAAAGATGAAAATGTGATTTTTCCCATAGGGTCAAATGTTAAACCTATGTTCCGCGCTGGCGGCCATGTTTTTTATCGGATCGGAACGAAATGAGCAATCTTAGTAAAGGACCTTCCATACATCATTTGTGTAAAGTTTGGTTGAATTTGCTTCAGTGGTTTCAGAGGAGAAGATGAAAATGTGAAAAGTTAATGGATGGACGGAGGACAGACGGACGACGGACGCCAAGTGATGGCAATAGCTAACCCTGACCCTTTGATCACTCAAGATTCAATTCCATTGCATCTTAATTCATTCCACATTTGTTGAACTATATATGAATACATCCCAATAGTACATCTATTTCATAAACATATAATTATCATGTCTTACAGTTGCCTTTAGTATGTCTGCTGTCCACCGCTGCATCAAATCACCAATATTGACAACAACTGTACCAGGTATAGGTGTGGCAGGTATATATTCATTGTTACAGTTTCTTACCTGAAGAGAAACATAAATACAGGAGTAGTAGCAATGGTACATAATACATGATAACATGCAAAATATCCAAGTTTCAAGGGCATATCTCCATCACTACTTTCATGTTTGAACAAAATCAAACTAATGTCCTGAATAGTCAGCAAAATGCATGTAATTTTAATCATAAGCTAACAGTTGCAACCTTTGGAGAATGGAGGAATGAATGAACACATAACTAAGGATATCATACTACTTTATGAAAATCATAGATTGTGTAGTGTCTTTTTGAGAAGCAATACATTAAAATCCTTCCGATTTACTGTATTTACATAATATCTCCAATACAAGGTAATTTAAACCCCCCTAAATTCTCTCAAATCCTAAATTCAAATTACTTCAAAGCAGAAAAAATATCACCAAATTGCAGAAAAGTTACATAACCCTTAGGTTGGTCTATATTTTCCAATATATTGTGTGATTTCCAGAATTTATTGAAACAATGATGTATATATTTTAGTGTAGGCTGTTTTATATTGCAGGATTACAATGAAAAAAGTGTGTCTCTCCTACAGTTTGACTTCACAATATCTATGCATAAAAATTTTTCTTGGAAAAAAGACAATTGCAGGAGAAATCAATGAAAGTCAAAGTCGAATTATCTGCCCTTCCTGAGTTCAAACAATAATCATATTCCTTCATGCACATCTACATATAGTGTTCTTCCTTTGTGTAAAGTTTCATCAAAATCCTTCAAGTGGTTTAAGAGAAGTGTGCGCTTATGAGGTAACCCATACATAGGGAATCAACAAAAAGTCAAAGTCGAATTATCTCCCCTTCCTGATTTCGGACAATAATCACATTCCTTCAAGCACATCTCTATATAGTGTCCATCCTTTGTCTAAAGTTTCATCAAATCCTTCGAGTGGTTTTGGAGGAGTTGCGCTTACGAGAAGTGTGGACAGACGGACAGACAGACAGGGTGATTCCTATATACCCCCCAAACTTTGTTTGCCGGGGTATAACAAGATGTATTTATGAAACACTACATATGCCCCCAGATTCTACAGTAAAATAAAATACCAAATTTAACCCCTTTTTGACCTCTGTGACCTTGACCTTTGACTAGACCTATACACTTGCCAGGTATTAAAAGTCTATCTTACATAGTTCAAAAGTTGTTCATTTTCATAAAAAAACACCCAATTCAACCCCTTTATTATGAAATGGATGAAGCCCCTTTTGGCCTCTTGTTTATTGAAAATGGTCTTAATTGTTAAATGATGTGTCATGCTACAAGAAAATCTACAGAAAAACACTGCATCAAGATCTGACAAAAATTTTAAAAATCATTTTTTCCATTTGGCCCCCTTTGGGCCTCTAGTTTCTCAAAAATGGTAAACACTACGTCATAACTGTCAGCATTAACTACAGTTGTGCAATTTTATTAGCAATCAATAACAAAGCAATGCCCGTCTCAATAGGATAAATAATTAGGTTATTTGAAAATAGCCAATTTAACTCCTTTTTAACCTCTGTGACCTTGACCTTTGACCTTTTTTAATATATATATATATATATATATATATATATTTATGTTCCTCTTGACTAGAGATATACACTTGCAAAGTATAAATAAAATCTATCTTACATTAAGTTCAAAAGTTATAGCCAAGGTTAAAGTTTCAGACAAACAGACAGACAGACACACATAGGGGAATAACAATTCACCAAAGTTTCCATGAACTGCGATTATTTTGTTCGTTTCGATTTTCGGTTCTTTAGACTCGTATTTCGATTCTGTTTCGATCCGGAACGTTCAGTGTGTAACAAACGAAAGCTAACAACTCAACCGCAGACAAAACAAGAGCTGGCGCCGAAAGGCAGCCTGATATACCCCCGCTCATTGAACCCTGAATCAATGTGGCAAGTGCAAATTTAATTGTATAGGGACACAATACAGGTGTGGACACAGTACAAGTGTGGACACAATACAAGTATAAACACAATGATATAATCCTAGTAACCAACATGTTCAACGATAACTCCTTGCACAACAATTGAATCTGCCTTACATTTTCAAAAGAAATTGTTACAAAAATTCCAAATATTGTACAACAATGAAAACAATGACGTCTCAGAAAACAAGAAGTGCTCACAACATCACCTTGAAAACAGAATACATGATAGACTGGACCATAAGGAAGCTCTGTGCAAACAACAATTGACTTCTACTTACAGTTTCAGAAAAAATTGTGACGAAAAATGCCATATATTGTACAACAAGAAGAACTATGACATATCAGCAAACAGGAAGTGCTAATATGACATAACCTTGAAATCAAAATAGATTGGACCATAAGGAAGCTCTGTGCAAAACATCAGTTGAATCCAACTTGCGGTTTCAGAAGAAAATTCCACAGATTGTACAACAATGAAAAACAATGACATCTCGGCAAAAAAGAAGTGCTTACGGCTTAACCTTGAAATCGGAATACATGATAGATTAGACCATCAGAAAGTTCTGTGCAAATCAACAATTGAATCCAACTTACAATTTCAGAAAAACATAGGTAATCAACAATTACAAAGTTCGCCTCGTTATTGCACATTGTCGCAGCAACCAAATTTTGCCTGTATGCTGACATACTATCAAAAATTGCATGCATATGCAAGGTTACCTGAACCAACAATGTACAGTTACTGAGCTATGAACTTCGATGTATACATTAATGTTAGTCATTCATGCATAAAATGTAGGTTAAAGTGACCAAATTTTGTCTGAATGCTGAGCTACCATCACAGATGCATGCACATGCACATGCAGGATGATCCTACCATGTACAGTACCTGAGATCTGATCCCTGACATGAACTTGAATGTAAGTCAGTCAAGCCTAAAAAATGTAGGTTAAAGTGACCAAATTTTGCCTGGATGCTGACCTACCATCAGAGATGCATACACATGCAAGGCAAGATGATCCTACCATGTACAGTGACTGAGATCTGAACTCGGACGTAAACTTGAATGTAAGTCACTCAAGCAGAAAATATAAGTCAGTGACCTAATTTTTCCTGGATGCTGACCTACCATCAGAGATGCATGCACATGCAAGGTTAGATGATCCTACCATGTACAGTGACTCAGATCTGAACTCGGACGTAAACTTGAATGTAAGTCACTCAAGTGGAAAATATAGGTCAAAGTGACCTAATTTTGCCTGGATGCTGACCTACCATCAGAGATGCATGCATATGCACAGTTAGATTATTGTACTATGTATAGTAAGTGAGATATGAACTAAAATGTAAATTTGAATGCAAGCCACTCAAGCAGAAAAAATAGGTCAGAGAGACCTAATTTTCCTGGAGGCTGTGAGTTAACCCAAGATGCTCCTGCATGCAAAGTTTTATGACCCTACACTGCATAGTTACTTAGATATATACCCAAATGCGGACGCAGACGAGGACGCCGTTGGTACTCCAATAGTCCCCCTCAACTTCGATGAGGCGAACTTAAAATATGACGAAAAATTCCATATACTACAATGAAAAACAATGATGTCTCGGCAAACAGGAAGTGCTTATGACTTAACCTTGAAATCAGAATAAACAATACATTGGACCATAAGGAGGAAGATCTGTGCAAAACAACAATAGAATCCCACTTAGGGTTTCAGAAAATATTGTGACGAAAAATTCCATATATTGTACAACAATGAAAAACAATGACATCTCGACAAACAAGAAGTGCTTATGGCATTACCTTAGAATCAGAAATCACGATAGATTAGACTATAAGGAAGCTCTGTGCAAAACAACAATTGAATCCCTCTAACAGTTTGAGAAGAAATTGTGACGAAAAATTCCATATGCTGTACAACAATGAAAAACTAGAGGATGCCCCCGCGCAAGGTTGAATCAAATTGGGATTTTCTAGTAATATTTGTGTCTGTAAGACACATATGATGCCCCCGCTAAACACATGTTATTCTAGGTTGCACAGATGAACTACAGGTATGTACCCTCTATTACTAAATCCCCAAAAAGTTATAAGTTGAGCAATGTATATTCTTGAAAAAAAAATTGAACCGAAATCAAAGTACAAACCACATGCACATCTTCAATATAGGTACAAATGAACTGCAAAATTAAAGCTTCCTAGCCTCAAAACTCTAGGAGGAGTTGTTCTGACAATCTGTGTACCCTGTATTAATAATTCCTCCAATAAATAACTAAGTGCAACAATGTGTTTTTTTTTCCGAAAATGCATCAAAATCAAAATCCTTCCCACATGCACATCTTCAATATAGGTACAAATGATCTGCAAAATAAAAACTTCCTAGCATTAAAACTGTAGGAGGAGTTGCGCGGACAAACTATGTACCCTCTATGAAAAATCACCAAAAATGACTAAGTTCAACAATGTAAATTTTTGACAAAAATGCACCAAAATCAAAATCCTTCTCACATGCACATTTTCAATATATGTACAAACGATCTGCAAAATAAAAACTTTCTAGCACAAAAACTGTAGGAGTTGCGCGGACAAACCATGTACCCCCCTTGGACTGATGGACGGACAGACGGACGGACGGACGGACGAGGGTAAAACAATATGCCCCCGGACTTATAGTCGCAGGGGCATAAAAACAATGAAGTCTCGGCAAACAGGAAGTACTTATGCGGTAACCTTGAAATCTATATATACACATTGGACCATCATGAGGAAGCTTTTGCCAAAATATGAATTCATTCTGTAAAGTAGTTGCTGAGAAAAGTGTGGTTAAGGACGGACGAACGGAAAAACGGAGGTAAACCAGTATACCCCCAATACTATGTACCCTGAAACATGAACACTAATCCGAGTTTATATCAAAATTAATGTTCATACATGTTCACAAAATGTCGAAGCTTAAGTCATCAACCGGGACCCATCAATTGCAGATGCATGTTATTAAAGGACAATAACTCTGAAATAGGAAACTAGTTATGATGAAAATCAAACTTGACTATTTTATGTTTTGTAACATTGCCATAATATGTGACCCGTCATGAGACTTTGGGTCCAAATGCAACGAAACGTATAACTAGATTTGACGTCACAAACATCGCACTTTGTAATTTTAGAAATTGGCTATTTTTATCCTTGATTTTGTCCTAAATAAAATCCTTTAAAACTGTTTGTCAAATTTTATTTCTGTACTCTTTTCATAAAGTTTAACTTAAAGCAGAGAAGGTTAACACGATTTTCGGAAAATCGATTGTAACTTTATTAATTTTAACTATAAATAGCCGAAATCGAAAGTAGGAACACGATAAATTGGGAGTTTTTTCAAATGATTGGAAAATGAATGTTAATCTCAATAAAACAAAAATATTGGTCTTCAATAAAGGTGGGCGTAAATCCAATATTGAAATTAAATATAAGGATACACGCATAGAAAATGTACAAAAATACAAGTACTTAGGAATTATTTTTACATCATCTGGAAGTTTTTCTGCAGCTAAAGATGAATTATTTAATAAAGGAAACAAGGCCTTTTTTAAATTAAGAAAGGCCTTTTCCGATGTTGTTCCAAATGCAAAAATTTTGTTACATATTTTTAATCATACAATTAAACCAATTTTATTATATGGGTCCGAGATCTGGGGGTATTTTTCTCCAACTAAATTCTCAAATAATATGGATAAATATTTAAATAAGGAAATAAACTCCCTCCTCTTAGAGAAACTTCACACCAAATTTTGCAAGTTTAGTTTAGGTGTTAGGATAAGGTCATCAAATGATGGATGTAGAGGTGAACTGGGTAGTCTGCCCCTAATATATTCAGTTATAATAAATTTAATTAAATACTGGTGCTATATTGTAAAGACTGTTGACAGAGCAAATTCCTTATTATTTGAAGCATTTAAAATGTCTGAATGTATGTTAGATAAGAATAAAGATTCTTAGGTGGGATGCATTAAAGCAATATTTAGATATTTGAATTTGGAATTTTTTTTCCAAAACCCAGAAAAATTTAAAACCACTCAGATAATCAATAAAGTTAAATTGCAATTGCATTCTAAGTTTATAGGATTCTGGAAAGCTAATTTATTTAATGATCAAAGAAAAGCATTAAACCAAGGAAATAAGTTGAGAACATACAGACAATTTAAAACTAATTTTGCTTTTGAACCATATCTACTTATTGGTAATAGAGAACAAAGGAGACAGTTAACAAAATTTAGAATTAGTGATCACCCACTTCAAATTGAAATGGGTCGATATATGCATTTAGAAGTTAAAGACCGAATTTGTAAAACATGTAATTCAGATATTGAAGATGAAATTCATTTTTTGATTAAATGTAAAAGTTATGAGAAAGAATGCAATTTCTATTTTAAGGAAGTTTACCAGAAATTTAAAAATATTGAAACCCTTTCAGAAATAAATAAATTTATATGGCTAATGTCAACAGAGGATAAATTTGTTATCTCAAATTTATATAAACTATTATCAGTCTTATTTGAGAGAAGAAATAAAATATTGGAGGCAGACCCCCAGTGACCTTATTATTATAATTATTATTATGAATTTTAATATTAATGGCATAAATTCAATTGCAAAAAATTAACATTATTTGGGGGAATGAAATGGTTGGATTACAGTGTGACTTCTGTAGTACAATATTGTATATTTGTATATATAATTGATATAATGTACTTTATTGTATATCTCACTTCAGTTTTCTTGTATCCTATTTTTGATATTATTTATGTTCCAATTAATCAACCAAATTATCATTTTTATTATGTTCACTGTTTCATTATGTTCATACTTTGTATGTTTATATTTATTTTCATTTATTCATTTGTATTGATTAATTCTGCTCAGCAATGGGCACCTTGATTGGTTAAATAAAATTATCTTTATCTTTATCTCCCTTCAACTTCCAATTAATAAACTTCCGTTGGCAATGAAAACAAAACGATCTTCTGCCACAAAAATGCACAATAAGCCAAAGAAATGCAAATAGTAAGTCAATATGAGTCAGGCAAGTGCTGTTTCTACAGCTTCTACGATTCCTCCATCAATAATTTATGACGATGACGATGATTTTATTGAAGAAATATCGCGAGTGAATGATTTGTTTTTTGGAAATGTTGAACCTGAGGTACACGATAGTAATAATGAAAATATCACAAATGAATCGGACGACAGTGATCCCGAAAATGATACAGATGTAAATAATAATGAACCTTTTGTAGAATTATCTGATACTGACAGAAAAGAGAACGAATATGTTGCAATTTTTTTTTACAAATCTTGTGGTTGTATAAGACTTTATGGAGAGCCATGCAGTCAAAAAGTTGACAAGGAATCAATAACAGAATATTGAGATCATTGCCTAGAATTAGCTAAAAATGAGTTGGACATGATGATTAAAATTCAACTATTTCACCACAGGAATAATTCCATGGAAACTGAATCAAAGAAACATAAAAGTAAAGAAAGGGAGAAAGTCCGACAGAAATATTATTTCAATGGCAAGCAAGTCTGTCGAGATACTTTTGCTTTTGCTCATGGTATAAGTAGAAAAACTGTAGACAGTATTGCTCGGTCGTTAGATCAAGATGGTTTAATCCCAAGAGTTCATGGCAATAAGGGGAAGTCTCCAAAGCATGCGTTAACACTTGGAGAAGTTGAAAAAGTTAAAAAGTTTATTACTACTTTTGCAAGCAAATATGGGTTACCCTTACCTGGTAGATTGCCAAACTACAGAAATGAGAAAACAACATTGTTACCGTCCGATAAAAGTAAGGCAGAAATTCATCTGGATTACATAAAAGCAGCAGAGGAATCGGAATTTCGTAAAATCTCATTGTCTCAGTTTAAAACAATCTGGCTAGAGCAATGTCCACACATTTTAATAATGAAACCTGCCACTGACCTATGTAATACTTGCCAAACTTACAACAATTCATTACAACAAAGTGGAAATTTATCTGAGGAAGAAAAAGAACAGCTTCTTGGAGGCTACACTACACATCTAGAGAATGTAAAAATGCAGAGACCATTATAGACAACAGTGTGATGATGCAAAAACAGTATATTCCAACCTGTCACCTGAGAAAAAAACTAGAGGTAATTTGCACCATAAAACATTTGTATTTTAGAAAAAAATTTCTGGCCCCATTTTTGCCTAAAAAATTTTCTGGCCAGCACCTGGGTTGAAAAAAATAATCTGGCTCTGACTTAGTCCACTAGAAAAAAAAAGCCTGGCTCAACAAAATTTCTTAGCTCAGCATGCAGCGGAAAAAACAATCTGGCCCGCAAAGCGGGCCAAAAAAATTTCCCAGCCCGGGTAAAAATCCCAGCCCCCCTCCCCCAGAAAATCAAATGGTTCGTGCCTTATATAAGGAACTTTATATCCCAATTAATGGTCATCAACATGTAAATGGTGATTAAAACAATGCTACTATACAAATGGTATATACATTTGTACATGTACATAAATGAATATAATTGTTCCTATCCAGCATGTTCTTAGCAGTTTTCTTATCTATATTTGCAATCGGGCAGTGCACAAGTAATATTACATGTATCTGTTGAAGGCGACAATGTGCTCTTGTATAATTTGCTGTATTGATTTACATGTACTATTATAGTACTATGCATGCACTGTCTTAAATCCTGAAAGCTCATTGTAATAAATCACAAAAATATATATTAAACTTTATATTTATAAATCAATGTGTATGTCGTGTGTTTTACAATTCTGTTGTTACATTAGTGTATTTTTTGTTGTACATGTATTATTGTTTTGTCTCAGTGTAAGAGATTTGTTGCTAAAATATCATATTGAATCATTTTCCAGGTCAGCCTCCATGCAGTATGAAATCTGTGTTTCACTACAGTTTTGATTATGCACAACAGGTGCACTATCCACACTATGCACAGCAAGTTGGCCCACTGTTCTTCAAAACACCTAGAAAATGTCAGTGCTTTGGGGTATCTGCTGAAGGGTCAGGTAACTAATGTACAATTTCTGTATTTCTTTTTTGCAATTAAATTGTAGACAACATATTATTGACTGTTATCAAGGTTATCAGGTTTTATTCAATGTGTCAAAGTACAAGTATGAAAGAAATTACATGTATATCAAAAAAACATACATGTAATTAATTCTTATCTTTTACAAACAATTTTTATTATATGATACATAATGAACATGGATATATAGTTTGACCAAGCTCGACTTTTTATGAAATTGACAAACTCAAAACCCACACCCAGGTACATCTGCAATATACATCATAGCTTTAGATTGGTCTTTTTTGCATTTACTTAATATCCTTTCATTGTTTCTTTGAAAAAAATTTCCTAGCAGAAATCTAGAATCGTAGCAATTTATGTGACAATCAAACCATGGATACATAAACAGACAGGTGAAAGTTAAACAGTACATGTATGCGTTTTGAAATATTTTGCATGTAAAATTTCCACAAAAATATTGAACACAAATATTGAATACATAACATAGCAGTTTGCTATTGTAATAATTTTCACACAAATAATTATAAGTTTTTTTTTATATTGTAGGAACTCAGATTTTTTATCTAGTAGATGAAGCTCAACATTCAAATAAAGGGGCCAATGCAGTTACCAGCATGTTGCATCATCACTTTTGCTACCTTGGTTATGGTGAAACAGATGTCAAATTACATAAGGATAATTGCAGTGGCCAGAATAAAAACAATACAGTTATAGGGTAGGTATTTATTTATCATGTTTAATTGATACAATGGTTGTGTGTGATCTATTCCTCATCTCAACTTATAAAAATCTTAAGGACAAACTAATATGGACCGACTTTCCTTATTTATTTTTTATTTATGAAGTGTCTGTGTGAAATGTTATTTTTCTGCCGTTAACGATCGTTAACAAATACAATAAATACATATGTTTTTTATGTACAAAATGTATAGACAGATGTAAAATTATACCCAAACTTTATAGGAAAAGGGGTATACTGTTTTAACCTTGTCTATCTTGATCATCCGCATGTGTATATATTGTAATGATTGATATTTGGTTTCAAGCCTTGATATGGCTAGTTGTACAGTGTCTCCCTTTTTCAAGACATTGACCCATCTACTCCTGTTAACCGATTACTTTGATTTTTCCCATTATTGCTATATAATGAAGTTTATCGATAAATAATCAATGAATGGATATGGAGTAAAAGCACATGAGACAAAATCATACAAATACATGGTAATACCAAGCAAGGGAACAACGCTTTATTTCATTAATTTAGTTTATTTCATAAATTTTTAAGAAATCAATACACTTATTCGATTCAAAGTATTGAAAATTTGATAGCTCTGTTTCTTGCTGGTATTTAAACTGCACTGAAGTAAAAAAATGGCAAAAATAGCTATCTTGTTAGGTTTATTGAAATTATTTTATAAGTGAGACCTTCTATTTTAGATATGGAATGTGGCGTGTCTTGACTGAAAAACATTATTCAGTAGAGTTTTCAATGATGGAGGCAGGTCATGCTAAGTTCAATCCAGACTGGCATTTTGGATTATGGAAAGTGAAATGGCAGCATTCTACAGTTGAAACCCTAGATGAATTGGCAGAGAGTGTGAGGAAGTCATCTCGAAATTGACATAACATCCCGCAGATGGTTGATGATCCACATGCACCTGTTCAGTTCTTTGATTGGGCTCAGTTTTTGAAGAAGTCATTTAAACCTATTCCTGCCTTAAAATCATACCACCATTTCAGGTAATGCTGCAACAAAGTTTACATTTATTCAATTTTTATTAATGCGAAAAATAATATTTTTCAGATGCAGAATTTTTTTTTCTTGTGTTTAATATCTACAAATATTAAACACAGCGTACATTTATATCTTGCATACAAATTTGCAAATTCGTGAAATAAAATTTTTTATAACCTATATTTGTTTCATCTTGTCTGTCCGTCACACTGTCTGTCCGTCTGTCCTTCATTTTTTTTTAAGTAGAATATAATTTTGTACTTTTAATACCTATGATTCAGATAAACTGGGAGTTGAGTATTTAAAGACCATTGGAATTGTGTTTTACTATCAGTCTCTGTTCACTTTAATCATCAATTCAATTCATTTCAATTTCTATGTACAACAAGGACCGATGAAACATGTCAGTCTTCACTGGTTGTTAAAGGAATTTAAACATAATTATTGCACCAATATATAACAAAGACCAATAGCAAATATTCACTTTGTTTTTCAATAATTCTGTTTTAATATCAAATTATATTCTGCAAATATTTCTTTTTTTCAGAATGAATAAAGATCATCCAGGTATTGTCTTCGCAAGGGAGCATGCTGATTGCCCTGAAACTGCTTTGAATATATTGAAGACTGGAATCAGTATAAATAAGGATTTGATGCCTGATGAAATCCCTGCAAAGGGTTTAGATCCACAGAGACAGTGGTATTTGTATGATGAAATAGCACCATTTTGTATAAACAAGGAAAGCTGTCCTAAACCAAATGTGCCAAAACCTGTGTTGAAAATAAACTCAAACTCACCATCTCTAAGGAAATGCAGTAAATGTAAACTTTCAGGACATACAAGACCAAAGTGCCCAAATTAAGTTGACTAAGCATGCTTTCAATTTCCAGCTCTTTGAGGAGACAGAATTGTATTTGTATACATAAAGATATCTGCTACATGATTTTAGTAATTGAAAAAAGATGTTTGAATGAAAAAGAGTTATACTTTTTGAAGTCCAAAAATAAAATGAGCAGTTGACATGACTTAGCATCCGTCAGCAGTAAAGGATTGTTACCCTTCTTATGTTTAATTAACTGGTTTTGACTGGTTTTGAATCTATAATGGTGAAATCTGTGGAGTTCTTGTTGGCTTTTAGCTGAAAAATAATTTCTTTGATAAGGTGAAGATCTAGCTTTCTGAAAATTTTCAGCTCTCAGATGAATGTCAGACAATTTAAGATTTTTAAAGTGTGTGTTGTTTTCATTACCCCCCCCCCCTTTTCATGTCTATGAGAACAGATAGGTGATCAATTTAAATTGCAAAATCAATCACCATGATTATATATACCTACCTACAATTTTTACAACATCAAACACTTTTTGGTAGAACCAGGAATTATTCTGTTCATGGAATATTTTTGTTATGTTTCAAACTAGGAGTTTAGCAACACACTTAAGAGTCAACTGTCTCCTTGGAGCCTCTTGTTTGATTATACAGCCAATCAACAATATAATTGACTGTACAACATTAAAATAAACAATTTTCAAGGAGATAAAATATTTAGTTACAGCAATGGACATGGTTAGTATGGTTTCGACAACACAAGAAAAGTACCGAAATTAAGTAAATTTACTGTACAAATATAAGAGAAAAAAGTAACGTCATCAGGTTTTTCATGACGTCATATCTAAACAATGGTTCAATATATTACCTTAAAATTTGACACATCACATTTTGAATACATAAGCTTCCTTTTTATGCAAAAAAATCAATTTCTCAAAAATCCTCATTTGGACCCAAAATTTCATGACTGGTCACATATATTAACACATATCTCTTATTTCAAGGTAAATTCTAGTAAATTTACTTATACAGAAACCAAAGTTTGACAGATGGATGAACAGAAAAATGAAAAAGGGCAATAAATTTACCTAGCCTTTAGGAGGATATAAAAAATAAACATTTGGTACAAAGGTTTACAAACATATTATACTGTGCCAGTATTTTCTGCACAAATTACCATAATGCTGATTATTTTTTTTCTTCAAAATAAAACATGTGGTTTCAGCATGCGTTGTCATGCTAGGTATACCTCCACTCGTATTTACTTAAACATTAAAATGGGAAAAATGTCCCGCAAAACAGGAAGTTGATATCATAGGGTGACCAAAATTGCAAAGTACACATTCCCCCTATATATAAAGTCAAATACCAAATTTAAAATAAATCGGCCTAGCAGTAGCTGAGAAAAGTGTGACAAAAATTTTCACTATGTTCAAGAAAGGGAAAAATGGCTAAGTTCCGCTAAACAGGAAGTTGATATCATTGGGGGAACAAAATCGCTTACGAATTCCCCCTATTTATAAAGTCAAATACCAAATTTGAAAAATATCGGCCAAACAGTAGCTGAGAAAAATGTGATGAACTTCCGACCGACTGACGGACAATTAGCAAGGGTATTCCAATATACCTAAAAATAGATGATTCATAATTTTTTTTTCTAAAATAAAAAAAAAGTTCATAAAAACAGTCATTCTTTTGGTCCCATGTATTATGCTTTCAATCTAACTGACTTGCAGTAACTTATAAATTCATCATCATAATTTCAACTAATCATTCAATCAACAAATTTCCTTACCTCTAATCCACCATTTGTATCCTGGAACAAAAGTGTAAGTGTTCCATAATCAGAGTGTTCTCCACACCTTACTTGACCTTCTTTGACCTCTGTAAAATATTTAACTATAGAGGTTCATATGAAACTGTATTGCACACCTGGTGGCATGTTTTTAGTCCCCTACCGGCGATAGCCGAAGGGAACTTTAGGTTTGCGCTCTGTCCGTCCGTCTGTCAGTCCTGCATCAGTTTTCCGCACTTTTTTTTTAAACCGTAGCAGGTATTGGTCTGATATTTTGTATGCGAGTCTTCCTTGATGAGTTACAGATCAAGTTTAAGTTTAGTTCCGGTCCAATTAGTTTTGCCGGAGTAATGGGCCTTGGACTTAGAAAATTATAGTAAAATATCAGTTTTCCGCACTTTATTTCTAAACCGTAGCAGGTATTGGTCTGATATTTTGTATGTGAGTCTACCTTGATGAGTTACAGATCAAGTGTAAGTTTGGTTCCAGTACCATGATTTTTGCAGGAGTTATGGGCCTTGGACTTAGAAAATTTTAGTAAAATATCAGTTTTCCGCAATTCTTTTCAAAACTGTTGCAGATATTGATCTAATATTTTGTATGTGAGTCAACCTTAATTACAGATCAAGTGAAAGTTTGGTTTCGGTCCAGTGATTTTTGACGGAGTTATGGGTCTTGGACTTAGAAAATTTTAGCGAAATGACAGTTTTTCCACACTTTTTTTCTGAGCCCTTGCAGGTATTGATATGATATTTTGTATGTGAGTCTACCTTAATGAAGTATAGATCAAGTATAAGATTGGTTCTGGTCCACTGATATTTGAAGGAGTTATAGGCCTAGGACTAAGAAAACAAATTTTACTATTTTTGCTAGTGTAATATTAAAGCCTTGTTCTACCAGTAGGGGACTTGGTATTGCTTTGCAATATGATCCACTCTTGTATTCATTGTCTTCAGAAGACCATCCAGTTATTTATCATACTATACATCAGTTACCAGTATTACAATTTCTGAGAGAAGATATTTAAATACTGTTGGCCATCTCCGATTAGGTAGGAACATAAAAATCACAAAAAGGGGCCACCCAAGGATTATTGTGATCAAATTTGCTAAACACAGAAGAGAAGATCTTTAAACACATTTGTTATATGGTCCTAAGTTAAACTATGTTCCCAACTGGCAACAGTTTGAGATAGGGTAGGAAAAAAAATCACAAACTTTGAGGGGACCACACGAGGTCTTTCATCATAAAATTTGGTTGAAAATGTTGAAGTGCTTCTAGAGGAGAAAATCTTTGAATGCATTTCCCATTTACGTGTCCTATGCTAAACTATTTTCCCTGCTGGGTGCCATCTTGGATGAGGTAGGAACATAAAAAATCACCAACTTCAAAGGGGTCACAAAGGAACTATTATATCTAAATTTAATCCAAATTGTTCCAGCAGTTTTAGAGAAGAAATTCTTTAAATGCTTTTCCCAAAGGGTCCTATGTTAAACTATGTTTCCTGCTGGTAGCCATCTTGGATGAGGTAGGAACACAAAAACTGTAATTAGGACCACTGAAGGACTATTATGTTCTAACGTAATCAAAATTGAATGCATTTCCAATACATTCCAATGTTAAACTATGTTTGCTCTGGTGGCGGCCATCTTGGAACAGAATAATGAGAGGCAGTTGGACATGATGTAGAAATTGTAGTTATTGATAAATTGAATTTTTTAAAATTAAAACTTCACCTCTATCTCTATTGTCAAAACATAAAAAAATCATGAAAATTCAAAGAAATAGGTGCAATAACTCCTAAATGGATCATCAGAAATTCAAAATTGCAGAACAGTATATCTTACTATGCTGAAAATTTTTTGGGGAGTTTAATGACACCTCTATTTTCTATCATTTTCAATATATTGGAAGAAAAATAACAAACAAACCAAAAAAAAACCAAAAAACAACAACAAAAATTTTACCAAATAAGGGCAAAAACTCCAAGAAGGGTTGTTGGATATTCTCAGAATTTGCAGGATTGGTAGATCTTATTACGTTAATATTTTTTATCCCGCCAGGGTTTAATATATGTAATTTGAAAAAAACAGCAATTTTAACCCTATGTTATATCTTTAGTAAAAACAGCCATGTTGTTTGATCTATGGACTTGAAAATTACCAACTTCAAAGTGCATATCCTGATGCTGGTTCAGGCCAAGTTTGTTTAGTATTGGCTCAGCAGTTTCCCAGAAAAAGATCTTTGAATCAAAATTAATAGACCAACAACAGACGACGGATGGAAGACAGACGTCCAGTGTTGCAAAAGCTCACCTGGTCAAAACTATATATCTAAGTGGTATGATTTTATACAAGGTATATCAGTTTCAATTTGCTTCATTTCTCCTGTAAATCAGAACCTCTAGTCTGCATGGTCTGATGCTGAGACTGTATCACTCATCTGACATAACACTTCTTGGCCATTCTTATGTTGATGACAGAAATCATATTTGTCCAATAGGGTCTTATTATAAGCAATGTTCTCCACTGGCATCCATGTGTTTTGTCAGACCATTTTGAAAAGAACAATTTTTGTAAAGAACCTTTATTGCAATACACTTTAATTAAATTTGCTTTAAAATTTTCAGATGATGATTTTCCGATGGGGTCCAATGTTAAACTATGTTCTGCGCTGGCAGCCACTTTTAATCAGATTTTCCATATGTTCCATACATCATTTGTGTAAAGTTTGGTTGAATTCAGAGGTTTCAAAGGAGATGATCATAAAATGCTTTCCCAAAGGGTCCAATGTTTTTCCCATTGGGTCACGTCTTAAACTAAATTCCCCACTTGAAGCCATGTCTTTTGTTGGATCAGAATCACCATATGGGAATGACACAGGAAATTGGTACTACCGAAGCGGACAACTGATATTTCTTTAGCATGAGTGAATGTGAAAAATCACACATTTATTATATTTCTTATTAATATTTGTGACCAGAAATGTGTGTGATGATTGGAAGGATAAAATTAGAGTTCATAACAGTAGTATAAACATAGAATAAAGCAAGTAAATAAAAAGTAGAGGTGAAAACACGTCGCCTAGTACCGCCAAAAGTGCCCCAACCCAATGTTTTTTTCTTCAAAAGCAATTTTAAATGATTTCAGGCATGTTGTGTTAAAACTACAGGCTCCCAGGAGCATGTATTGCTCAACTGGCTTCCAGTTGCCACAATCTTTGTAACATTGTAAGTTTTACAGTTGATCTTCAGTCTCTCAAACTTTAGTACCGCAAACACCACCAATATCTTGAACAGTATTTAAGGTCTGATCATGTTTTACTATATTTCTTTGTTGGGCTATTTTGACAAAAAAATGTTCTTGCTAAGAAAATAATTTTCAACACCATTTTTGAAATCGAGAGGTCATATTGTAAATGGCAGTCAACGAACAATTTTCAACATCGGTTTTAAGTCGCAATATCAATATCTATTTGGAAAAAAAATTTCATTGAAATTATAGCTAGGACAATGTTGAAATTTCCCACCTTTTTTTTTAACCATTTTGAAAATGGCCATCAGCAAACAATTTACAACGTAAGTTCTGAAGTTGCGACATCAATACCTTATTCGGAAACCAAATTTCATTGAAATCAAACAACATTGAATTTTCCTGCCTTTTTTTGGCAGCCATTTGAAAATGGCAGTCAACAAACAATTTTCAACACCAGTTTTGAAGTAGTGACATCAATATCCACTCGGATACCAAATTTAATTGAAATCAGATGTTGAATTTTTCCCACCTTTTTTGGCAGCAATTTTTAAACATAGGTTTTGAAATTAAGTTGCAACATCAATACCTATGTGGTAACCAAATTTCATTGAAATTGGACAATGTTGAATTTTCCCGCCTTTATTGGCAACCATTTTGAAAATGCGGTCAACGAACAATTGTTAACATCTGTTTTGCAGTTGTGACATCAATACCTATTCGGAAACCAAATTTCATTGAAATCAGATAATGTTGAATTTTCCCGCCTTTTTTGGCGGCCATTTTGAAAATGGCAGTCAACGAACAATTTTTAATATCAGTTTTAAAGTTGAAACATCAATACCTATTTGGAAACCATTATTAATTTCATTGAAATCGGACAAAGTTGAATTTTCCCGCCTTTTGTGGCAGCCATTTTAATCAAAGCTCCGATGGAGCTGAATCTCGAAGCCCTGAAATTCTACATGTGGCAAAACTTCGTAGTCATCCAAAGAACTACTGCATACATCTGCATGTATTAAGTTATAGTCCGTATTACGTGAAAATAATCGGATTGTGTGATTTCGCATGTTGATTTCATTGCTATTATATATTATCAAGCTCATTTGGCCACTTTTTGCGATTTTAAAGGCGTAAAAACTTCTTAAATGCCGACCGCGAAGCTAGAGCCTTTTAAGAAGTTTTCAGTCTTTAAAATCGCTGTAACTGGCCAAATTGCGCTTGATAATTAATTTGTGCGAAAATTCGAACGAACAAATAGCGTTGTTTGTATTTTGAATGCTACGAAACATTTACTACACTATTTAAGAATACACACTACAACGACTCGTTATTGATTTATTGTAACTCTATGAATGGGGACATGTTTGACCTAAATAAATATTATAGAACACCAATCCCTGGATCTATTAGGCACTAATTGATACTCAAAACAATAAATACGTTACTGACTTTGAAAATTTATAAACGTAATGTTATAAACTCAATGTTATAATACTAAATTAATCGCGCTTCTGGACACATGTACTTATGTAAACTTTAAATATAGATCGCTTCAGCTGTGTGAATACACATCTGACGTGTTTATCGTATGTTTCATTTTAAACCAATAAAAACATCTTATAAAGGTCAATTGGCGTGTTTTCCCATCATATATAAAGACAGCCATTCATTTTCTATAAGCAACGAGTAAAAAAACGAGTTATTTGAT
>MJUU01049757.1:0-11695 GCA_002080025.1 Modiolus philippinarum
ATTTGATGTTACTGATTATTCGGATTTCGTTTGGTTTTATTCATTTTAGACACTTTTTGAAATTATGGATTTCTTTTGTTTGGGTTCTAGTGCTTCTGATGAGGAATAAATTTCCGAAATGGCCATACAGCTCATTAAAATTATTGCACTTGGGATTAACATATGTGTTATGGTCTCATGTTCATTTACTCCATATCCTATCGTAAAATAACGTTTATCCAATTTTGAGTTCAAATCTTCTCAAGAAGTTGTTGTTAGTTGAACTCTGTCAAAAATGCAATGTTTTTCATTTTGGGTAAAAACTAGCGATTTTTTTTAGAATTTCAAATTTAAATATCAAAAACATTTCAAAATTTGCAGAAATCTACCTGACACATACCCTAAAGAAGGAAAGTTTCAAATTGTTCAAATCGTTCAGAGATCAAAGTAAAACTGATGTCTGTTAATGGAAAAGCAGTGCATTTTATGAAACATCCCAGGAGATGTTTATAAACCTTAGCATTCATGAATGAAATGAAACCGGTTCCAAGAAAACTGGTGTGGGAGATGTTTTCTGTTGGTAAGGCCTGCTAGTAGATAACCATTTGCGAATTCACGCCAAAACACCATCTGTGTTCATATGCCATGTTTTGCGAGTGGTTAATTAGCCTGTGTAATTACAGGTTAATTTTACGGAAGCAGAATGCGGCCAATTATATCTCGTTCCCTCAAAATTGGCAGTTACATTTGTTAAAAATATTCATTGTAGGTAAAAATATAAATTTTAGCTGTTGCTTTTTCACTGTCACTCAGTATATTAGTCAAAATGTCGATATATATACATTGTATTTCTGGAGATAAAATAAAAAAGTTGCATTAACTTTTTCGAGATAATTTGGAAAGTGGGCTATTTTATTTTGAAAATGATTGGTGCTATAACGTTTTGAATTACTTATTTTTCATATAAAATCACACTGCGTTTGATGCAAAAAAACATTACCAAGCATCAAAAATCACAGTTGGTAAACTGTTGAATGTTTTTACAAGATAAATTTAGATAATGGTGTCGTGAAAATAATATTAATTATTTCTTAATAATTTCGGAAGTATTCATGCACTTTATTTGATTGCACATAATATTGAATTTCCAATTAATGTAGAGACATTTCAGACTTTAGTACCTGATCCCACCAATTTTATAGATTGCCGTCTGTTTTTTCCCGCCATTTTTCTTCATTTGCAATAAAATGGAGATTTAAGCGCAGATTTCTTCCACTAGTGAAAATATTATGATCAGAGTTGCATCACAAATAAAATGTTAATGTGTCTTATGCTATGTGTAATATAACTTTTATTTCTCTTATAACACACCGTAAACTTTATAGCGAATCAATTTTCTACTTGGGAAGTTTCAAGCAAGCAATTATTCTCTTTTCTGGTTTGATAATAGATAAAAAAGTAAAATGAAATTTTCACGTCCCATGAAAAGCGAATATCGATCAAGTCGATATCAGTATTTTCTTCTTTGATCTGCAAATAAATATAGTTACCAACGTTTCGTGCTGTCTTTTCATGGTATAGATAAAGGATTAATAATAGTCATTGTCATTATGAAAAGACAGAATTCAGCAAAAGAAAAGAAATGATCTTTTTTCTAACCAAAATTATCTTTGAAAGAGAAATCTGATTACTATATGATTATAGCTCGTAACAAATTTCCGAACTTACTGCAAATTTATTTTATGCATATGAGCATTTCGACAACTTTTGTCTTTTCAGCTAGATTCACATCTTCTCGGATTTGACTATGCCGATTTTGACTTTTCCTAGATTGACTGACTTACAGTGTGACGGGTGTTTTTTACAGAGCAGGACATTCTTACCCTTCCGGACCACCTGATGTTGCTCTCAGTCTTATGGGAGTTCATACTGTCAGTGCTTGAGTTTGTTATGCTGTCTTCTTAAAGTTGAGATTAGTCTTCGTTATTTGTGTTTGTGATAACGAATTATCCTTTTCCATGTTTATTACTGCTTTAAACATGTTCAGTCATGACTTTCAAAGGGGTTCATCTCAGGTTTACCCTACCGCTGGCTTTTGCTAGTGTCGGTACCAAGTTCGGCTGTCCCGAGTTCCTACCGTTATTTACGTTTGTCTTTTGTATCTTTATTGTGGGTTTTTTCTTGTGCAGTTCCTTGTTACTTTGTGGCATGTGACTATGTTTTCGGCATTTGTAGGTGTTTCCTTTTGTCTTTTTTATTCTATTTAGTAAATAACATTAAAAAATCAGCTACCTATCAAATCTTTCAAAAATATATGCCTAACTGACCGTGTGACGGGTGCTGTTTACAGAGCAGGACATGATTACCTTTCGTAGCACCTTATGTGTCACTCTCAGTTAAATGGCAGTTAACACTGTGAGTGCCTTCGTTTTAAATGTGGTGTTTTTATTTCTGTGCTTTGTAGCTATCTAACGTCATTATTTTCTGTGTTCTATTTTTGATCACGTCATTGATTTTTTGTAAGTATCACTCCTTTGTTTCTTCGTATTCTACTGTCGTTGTTTCAGTGCATATCAAATCTAAACAATTGGAATAGCATAAACTCCTTGAAACACGTGTACAGCATAACAAAATTTTACTGTTAATGATGCAACTTTGGTATTTTTGTGTTTCTAAAGCATTTTAAAATCTGACAGGGGGCAAATAAACAAAAATATCTTAATCAGAAGCCAAAATAGATTAAGTTCAAAGCTATGCAAGAAGAAAATTCTCCTTAGTTTTAAGTGTGAATATTTTCGATGTTCTTATACATTTCATTCATGCAGCCTGTGTTTCTCAAATTGTCCATAAGATCAGTTTGCTCATGTTTTTTTCTGTAGTTTGCAGGAATTTCAGATAAATGAGAATGCTATCATATATGCAATCAATGTTGTATGCAAAAAAAAAAAAAAAAAAAAAAAAAAAAAAAATTGTTAAACTTAATAACTAGCTACCATTCACTTTAAATTAATTTTCTACAGATGGTAAATGAAATGATATTGATTAAATGTACATGAGACAAAGTCTCTACAAATACATGGTAAAAACAAGCAAATGAACAATGCTTTTATTGTTGTTCTTCATCTTGAAGTCGCCATGAGGCCTTCAACAATGAGCTTTGCTCATACCTCATAGTAAGTTCAAGACGGTCCCTAGCACCGGTTTAAGCGGAATTCTTTGCTAATTGTCGAACAACGCTACATCCATGTCTTTCCTGGTCATGGATGCGTGGTTGTCAACAAACAACAATTAAACTGGCAAAGTGCTCTTACAATCACTGTCATCCGTTTCCCGACAAAAGCACTAGTGTCTTAAGCTAGTGGACGATTACAACATATAGACAAACACAGGGCACTCATCAAGTCGATTGTAAGAAAACTTGGCATCATAAAATAGTAAGATGTGGGCATTTTAACAGGTGGTCAGAATTTCGAAATTTACGAATTTCGAAATTACAAAAATAGATGCCAAAATTTGAAAGTATGATAGTATATCCATATGAGATGTCCATTTCGACAATTTATGCCACTTCAGTTCAGATAAATATTTTCAGAAGGTCATTTCTCATGTTTCTTTTGAAATGTCTGTACCCAGTCAGTTCCATTGCGATCTGTAAGTCTCGTCATGTGACACCGAGAATTCACGATAAAATTGAAATGCGAAAAAGTTTCCCGCCAAAAAATAACGTTTTTGTATTATGACGTTTAATCTTTTGTTTAGAACGTCATATATTAGTGAGTTAAATGCAACTTCCGGGTACAGATTTTCTGTACCCGGAAGTTTCAAAATTGTACGAGACTTACTTACTTTCCGGTGAATTTCAACCTGCTTTGTCTTTTTGTCTCTTTGACTTTGGCTCTTGACAATTTTGTTCAATAATTTTGGAAATACCCCCATTCGATAATCTTTAAAATCAAACACTAACTATCTTTGTTTTTGGCTGTCTTTTACTAAAGATAGATTTCATAGAGGACTCTTTTTCAATTATGATATTCGGATTTGCATTTTGTTTTTTATCTGCTATTTTGCTTTTAAACCACATGAATTTCAGCATAAGTGTACAATTTTGAATAGTTTGGTTTTTTAATGTTGATGATTAAACTACAATATATAAATTTGTTGGTATGGATTCATCATGAGTGCTGTAATCATTATAATTAGACACAGAGAAAACCTTATATGATGTTAAAAAAAGAATTTTTTTCGATGGTCCACTTATTCTCAAGTTTCCCACTTTACCCTATGCATTACTTGTGGCACTACCTTCAATACTATTGCACAGTACCCTATTTTCGAACGTTTTGATTTGATTTGGTTACCATTAAATGTTAATATTATTTCTTTAGTATTAATTTTCCTTCATGTTTATGTCTGCATGTTTTTGTGTATCTTTAAAATTTTGAATTTGTTTCATATTTTTATTCTATACATAAATCAAGTACATAGAATAATACATGGGATCAGATACACGTTACACAACTTACGAGGTCTTCTCCCTTACAAATGACAAAATACAAAATTCACAGTACATTTTGTTTATCATCCTTCCCCGTGGTTATATCAGCCTGCAGAGCCTTTCAGCAAAAGCCGTATCCGGTTGACCCGGATATATCAGAGGTTGACCTGGATATATCAAGGGATTCTCCCAAAGTTTCAAAGGCAATAACTTTTTTTCAAGGTTTCAAACGAAATCAAATTTGTAACAATAAACATCTATTGCATTTGCTCTTTCCGATTAGATATTCAGAACAGAATCATGATTACACAAATAGATAAACTAGATGTCAGAAAAATTGTAGAAACTAGGTCGTTGATATATCCTGCAGAGCTTTGACGTTTTCACATTATGACGTCATAAAAGCTCCAAGCAACGATAGAATGTCGTAACAACCAAAGGTTGCGGCAAAATTCAAAATCGACATTATTTAGAGAATTTCAATCAAATTAATCACCCAGTTACAAAACTTTTGCCAATAAAAAGACAGAAAAAAAACTTCAAAACATGTTTTTAAGCTGAAAATTGCTGAAAAGGCGAGAATGGCATGTATCTCGAATTTCCCGCGCAACTTTGGGAGAATTTGAAAATTCAGTTCAATAATTACAAATCTAAAATGCAAAATAAAGGATGATAAACAAGTTATCGGGCTTTTGACAGCTGATCTATTGTAAAATATCACCCCGCTCTCCAGAATATGAAGCTTGGGGCTCGTTCGCTACGCTCACTCGCCTCTTTGCTTCATATTCTGGCTCACGGGTTGATATTTTACGATATATTGCTGTCAAGAGCCCGATAACATATACATATTAGACCCTGTTTACACTTGCTGATTTAGATCGATCTAAAGGAAAATCGATTCAGATTAGATCGATCTTAAGCAAGTGTAAACAGTTTAGACCGATTCGGAATTGATCTAAAGTAGACCACATCGCGAGGTCGGCTAAATTAGATCGATCTAAACTGAATCGATCTACCAATAAGTGTAAACGCAAAGGTCGATCGCGAATCGATCTTATAGTTGTTTGATTTTTACGGTGAGTCTTCTTGTGTATTTATTTTTTAGCAACTCACCACACATGGGGGGGGGGGGGGGGGTTGGATCCAAGAAAACGAGTTTAACCCATCCGAAATTTTTGCGCCTGTCCCAAGTCAGGAATATGTTGGTCATTGGCTTGTCCTTATCTTCTTATAAAATTTTAGTTTCTTGATATTTGGGTTATTGGATGTGGTTTGTTTCCATTGATTTATTCACCTTTTTACCTTTTTGGGCCATTTAGGGCTTGCTTTATGGTGTGCGGTTCCTCACTGTGTTGAAGACCGTACGGTGACCCATAGATGCTTTGTTTTGGGTCGTTTTAACCTGGATGTGGGATGTTGTCTCCTTGACATTTATCCCATTTCCTTTCTTTTTCATATTCGATAATTCTTTGTTACATATGACTACAGCAGCGGGTGAAATTATGTGTGAATTCTACGATCTAACATTCAAGTTTGTTATATTAAGTAATCCAAATATTTGTATCTATATTTAACATCTGTTCTTCATGATTTCCTAAAAAAACAGTATATTATAATATAACCTGAATAAGTCTATTTTTGAAATATCCCTGTTTTAAAGAGATAGCTAGGAAAAACATAAATGAAATGTGTAATCAACAAAAGAAACAAAGAAGATACTGTCACATTAAATACTTTTTTACCGAAAACACCTTATTTATTGTTTACATTTTGCTCTTCATAGTAATTATAAATGACTGTGGTGTAAACTTCTGCATGTTTGTTTGATCTGCGTAAAAAGAATATAATGTCTATAGCAAGAATTCCTACAGAAAATGCCTACAAAAATTCGTTAAAGCTCAAACGTTGCTGGCTAACTTTTAAAATAAATTTCCCTTTTTAAACTTATGGTTGGTATTTTTCTACATTACCCATACAATAAGACCGTAATAAAACTTTTCACAACATAGATTTAAATTGGATGTTTTATCTAAAGTTGAAAACTCATGCGATAATGTAAAACGATGCAAAGCCCTTTTTCGAAGTTTAATTCGGATCTGCAATTTCGGCAACTTATACCCTGAGTTAAATTAAATCAAACACTTGGCTTAAGTATAGAAGTACTAGCAATACTTATTAAATGAAAAAAAAGTACGAAAATATATCAAAACTATTCGCATGTGCACTCTTGTAATTGTGCCATCTTTGTTCCACCGGTATTCTATTACCTTTGTTTTACTACCGAAATCATTTGTCATGGTTGGGTTGGGTTTACTTTTAACTCCACACAGTAATCAAAAGGGTGTCATGTGACACCGAGAAATCGCGATAAAATTCAAATTTAAAAACGTTTCCCGCCAAACTATGACGTTGTGCCATTATGACGTCCACATTTTTCGTTTGAAACGTCATGTTTTTCTGTTTAAAATGTAACTTCCAGGTACAAATGATGTACCCGGAAGTCCCAAAATTGAACGAGACTTACAGACTTATAGATTTTTAGGACATGGTCGGTTTAAAGGAAACTTTATGTTCCACTTATTTCGTATGACTTGATTTAAACATATTTATTTGCTAAGTAATAAGCAATGGGATTGGACAAAAGTTTTACCAACATTATAAAAGTCCTCTCCAAATACAAGAATATGTTTAAGTATACAAATATAAATGACGGCATTACAATAATACATAATAAATAATATGACAATAGGAACAACCTATGGAAGGGCGTCAAGAGGAAAGTCACACTTCATAAATTTAGGAAGGTCACAATTAATTTGAAAATGTCATATTTCATAAGTTCAGGAATGTCACAATTAATATTCTGTAAATTTTGCATTGCATAAGTTCAGGATCGTCATACTTAATTTTGTAAAATCTACAATGACCACTAATGTCGCCTGCTACATGTTATCCCATTGGTCATTTTTGAATACGAAGATAAAGCTATCTTAATTTTAATATCAATACAGTAGGCTGTATTCAAAAAGTTTTACAGTGAAAAATATTGCTTTTTTATATACTTAATATTTTTATTCTGCATACCTTCTCAACTATCTGCTAAAACAAAATTAGTCGCAGTATACATTATACGAAACAACAGAAAAACCAGGCTGATTTTCTTGATCAGCGTATCAAGTTCTATCATTAAAAACAACCTCTCCTCATATAGAAGGGCTTGACGCCCTTTATAATACAAACATGAAAGATGTCTGAATAGAAACAAAATTAAGAGACTAAAGGGAAAAATAAATATTGACTTGAGTGAGTTTTAAATACATTATATCAGTATTGATCAAAACGTTTTGTACACAAGAAAATATGTAAATATTTTTGTCATTCGAAAGGTTTTCATCACCAGCCAATAGAAATTCAATTCGTATGACGGATAAGCAGCAACCCTGTTTCACAACTCCGAATCTTCTTTGTAAATAGTCTTGAAAAACACAAAACAATACCTTTGATTTATTTTTTGTTTTTTTTTTTCAAATTTGGGAACTTAAGAGTTAGTTACTTTTATTTCAAAATGAGTACAACCTGTCCAAGATTTCTATTATATCACTTCTTCTTTTTTCCTAGATTCTACCAGCTTATTTTATTTTATGTTTTGGCGTTCATATTTTCATTATTCTGGCTACGTTCACACTGTGAGTGCCTTTGTTTTGAATGGTGTAATTTCTGTTTCTGTGCTTTGTATCTGTCTAACGTCATTGCTTTTTTGTGTCTAGCGTCACTGTATTCTGTGTTCTCGTTTTGGCCATGTCTTTGGACTTCGATTTTTGTAAATTTCACTTCTTTGTTCCTTCGGTATTCTACTGCCGTTGTTTGGTACACCAAGTGCGAACAAATAAATTTTATGATGCTGTTTTTTAAAGGAGTTTATTGTGAAAAATGATATAATTACTTATCATATTTTAAGATTACACAACAAATTATCTATTACTTAAGCATGTCGGAATTGAAACATAGAGTTGTAATGTTCAAAACTTTGCAAGTACTTTGTCATGTTGTACCTCTAACTATACTGTTTTTCTAAAATGTTGCATATTACATACCTAGTTGAGGAATTCTCATATTGTCGCTGCATCTAGTGGAAAGCTAGCACAATCTGATTATATAAGCAAAAATTCAGGCTTTTTAGATATTAATATTTCGTCTTGTATACATGTGCTCCCTATATATATTTCAGTAATGATGTATTTGTTTTTTAGATAATGTCTCACATCTATATACTATCATACATTTAAATTTATTTTTTTATAATTTCCAAATGTAATTCTGACCACCTGTTTATACTGCCCACATTACACTATTTCATAATGCCAAGTTTCTGCGATTGACTCGATGAGTGCGCTGTGGTTCTTTATTTGATGTGATTGTCTTCTGTTAATCTTTTGTCGAGCAACGGATGACAGCAATTGGAGGAACACTTTGCCAGTTATTTTTGCGTTTTTGACGATCCATCATCCATGACCAAAGGCAAAGATACATAAATATAGCGTTGTTCGACATCTATCAATGAATTCCATTCAAACTGGTGCTAGGACAGTCTTGAACGTAATAGGAGGTGTAAGCAAAGCCCATTGTTGAAGGCCTCATGGTGACTTCGAGATGAAAAACAACAATAAAATCGTTGTCCATTGATTGGGGAAATCCAATTCTCATTACCTTTGATCAGCCATCTATTATGGTTTCCGAGTTTAAGCGATAACAAGGGTAGAGGTCATCGATAAAGGTCAGCGATGACCTTTGACCTTGGCTTTTTAAAATGACTTAATATCACGAATGATCAATTCAACAGGTCCCAGGTTTCTACGACTAACGGTTTCTGAGATAAAATAAGGTTACGAAAACTTGAAATCTTAAAGGGGCAATAACTTAACAAAATCATACCGCTACTTGACGAAGCAAATGTAACGAAGCTTTGTCTTGACCCAACAAACATTTTTGTCATTACAATTAATAAGCTATCTGTAACGGTTTCGCAGTTTATCTGCTAACAAGGTTTTTCAGATCAGGGGACATAACTCTGTTACTATGAATAGGTTTGTTTAGCAGGGTGTTTGTGTGGCCAACCTACCCTACCAAATATCAAAATGATATGTCAAATAGCAGGCCGATAAGTGATTAGTTTTAAACAAAAGATATGGAACTCTTCATTAAACGAAACAAAAAAGGTCTGCTTAGATTGTTTTCCGTAGTTACAGATTCCAAAAAGTTGTTTCTAATCAGAAAATTTAATGATTTTTTAAATCGTGTATTTTAATTAAGGTTCACAAATAATGTAAATGTTCGCCGATTGATTGTTAAGTTTGTTATTTGTGTATAAATTGCGGTTTTAGTGGACTGAAGTTGGCGTCTATCATTCTGGATGACTCAAATATACATCTCCAGATTTTCTCCAAAATTGGCATACTGATTCATAAAGAATTGATCAATACGTGTGCAAAATTTCATTTCCGCCCTTCCACGCAAATTCCCAGAATAAAACCCCAAAGTTCGTGGAGTCTGCTACAATACTGGCTCTATTTTTAGAAATGAAATCGAATTTACCTATATACGTCATGATTACAACTTAGGATCAGAGGCCCATTTAGGTAATCGTAATTTGATTTTTTGTCTAAAGTTTGTTTTATTGTTTTGAATGGAACAGTAAACATTCGACTACCGTTCCAAATAAATATTTAGATACTGAAATCTCGAAACATTCCCATAAATTTCGTATGATTTTATCAAAATATGGTACATTGTGAGTGCCTCGGCAGTGTTTATAAATAACATTTACCGCCAAATAATGAACACAATGGAAGATACCATCCTCACTTTTACCTTGGTTACGGGATATCATTTTGGATCTTTGAAATATACATTTTTGAAATCAATTATTGCACATTTTCCCTTCAAGATTAATCCTTTGGCTATCTTTTAATACAGAAATTGTGTACGCCCCCGGTAGTTTTTTTGCCTTTTGATAATATTTTATTGTCACTAGGTTGATTTTAGTGTGGTCGCAGCACAGGGACTTGCTCCCGGTCTAGAAAAAAAAAATTACTATCCAACATGAATCTCGGAGAAAAAAACACAAGGGAAATCCTATGTCCGATACCCCGCTCGCTTCGTTTAAATTTTTTCTAAATAAAACAAACAAAACCTACCTTCATGCCTTTTACGTTCTCTCCCTGAATAATTTTCCGAACAGAAAACACAGTGTTTACCTCATGATAGCTCTGCTTCATTCCTATATCTCGATTTGTTTACTCATATTTCATGATAAGGACAATTCATGGATCTCAATGTGAAACTACAATGACCTTCACATTCTAAATTAAAATTTAAATCCTTCACGCGGAAGCTTTCGGGACCTTTTCATTCCGTTGAAGATAACGCCGATACAGTAATAAAGGCGGGATAGAACGATTTTTTTCCTAAGTAGATATGTGAAATTGTGATTGTTACCATTTCGGCGAATCGCAACGCTTTTGCCTGTACTTCATCCATTTCAACCTTTCAATCAATCTGTTTGCTAAAAATAAATATATCGCGGGAAAATAGCATTCGATACATAGGCATATTACGTCGACCGAATGAAAAGGTCCCGAGAGCTTCCGCGTGAAGGATTTAAATGTAGAATGTGAAGGTCATTGTAGTTTCACATTGAGATCCATGAATTGTCCTTATCATGAAATATGAGTAAACAAATCGAGATATAGGAATGAAGCAGAGCTATCATGAGGTAAACACTGTGTTTTCTGTTCGGAAAATTATTCAGGGAGAGAACGTAAAAGGCATGAAGGTAGGTTTTGTTTGTTTTATTTAGAAAAAATTTAAACGAAGCGAGCGGGGTATCGGACATAGGATTTCCCTTGTGTTTTTTTCTCCGAGATTCATGTTGGATAGTAATTTTTTCTTCTAGACCGGGAGCAAGTCCCTGTGGTCGCAGTGAAGACATTTCACATCAACTATAAACAATTGAACGTGCAATAGTAGACAAATTGTTAACTTTTATTTTGTAAATGTTTTGTTTTACTAAATGCATCGTTTCTTTGTGATTTATATACCCGAACAAGCTTAATATCTAGCCGTTACTATGCACCTTCAACAGACGGCGTGTTTCTAAAATATGGCTGATGAAGTAGACGCCCACCTCATTAGCATGTTTAGAAGGGAGATAATTTCACACAA
>MJUU01049757.1:13605-27731 GCA_002080025.1 Modiolus philippinarum
CCCGGGGGGGGGGCACTGCCTATATAAGTGGTACTAGGTATGTTCCGACAAACGGGGTTGCATTTTTAGCTGAATTGTCTAGAAAGGGGTATGGTTTTTTAACCTTGTCTTGAAAGGGGTCAGATTGCCTTGTCTATGATGGGGTAAAGGTGAAGATTTTGGTTACATAAATATCATAAAAGCATCTTTTAGCAAGTATAAGTTGATAATTATTACATTCTAACAACTTTTTGACTATTAAATTGGTATATTGACTTGATATAAAGAAAAATCTTACCTTTTCTGTAAAAAGGGTTCTATACTTTTACAAATTTGTCTAGAATGGGGTATAGAAATCCGTCATAATTTGTCTAGAAAGGGGTCAGGGTTTTGAACCACTGGAAGAACACCCCCGTCAATTTTCAGACCATGTGCCCCCCCGGGACTGTAATCCTCAATTTAATTAAAATTAGATCTACTAATTGTTCCCTTTAGTCACTGTATGGGAGAGCTGACAACACTCATTCGAAATCCTGGGTTTTTATCATAAAGCTTAATGTCTTCATCATCATGTAGACTGGATTCTGTAAAATGGGATCTTGTTAGATCTACCTTTACTTGCAGTGACTGTACAGAAGAATTGGTAGATCTAATTCTAGTTAGATTGTGTATTCCCGAAGTTACAATCACCTGATATTTCAGCCCTAATAAGTTTAAGAATAGCTTAATACCGTAGGAACGAATAACTGTCTTTATGACAATTAGAAGTAAAAGGTGAAATCACACCCAAAAACATGTACATGTGTATTAAGTTCACTTTTGTTGACGACCCTGCATCCATTACCAAATTTAGGAGGCATGGGTTAAGCGTTATTCGACATCTAGCAATGAATTCCGCCCAAACCAGTGCTAGGTGCTGTCTTGAACTTACTATGAGATTTAAGCGCTCTTGCTGACTACAAGGTGAACTATGAACAAACCAGAGAAGTCTGAAATTTTTTCCAACATGATAGACATGAAAACTGAAAGATCTTTGAATTAACTTCTTGAGAGAAGAAACTTTTTGAATCACCATTTGTAAAGTATTGATATATTTATTAGAATGTATTTGATTATACATGCGATATGTACCGCGAAAACTGCACATGGCTCTTTCGGCAATTCATGTCTCAATAGTGCAAGCAAAATCTTACAAAAAGTAAAAAAAAACAACTATAACTTATCACCATATATTTAGTTAAGATTTTCGATGGGTAGATCACACAAGATGGTCATTTAATATCTAATTCATTGAAAGCGTCTTTATTAATCTGATGACTTGACTTGTGGCATATAATATCTAATCATCGTTTATCTGCATTTTATCAGCAGCAACATCGACAACGTCATCGACTGCTGGTCACATACAACATCTAATCAACCAGTCGCTATCTCTTCAATGATTAAGCCTAACAGGCCAACCAAAGATACCAAACTAGAAATAAGCTTTTGTTTTCTGTATAATGAAGTACATTTGGAAACTTGCATTATCACAATTTTATGAAAAAAAATTATATAGATATACTTATTATAAGAGCATTTCCTTAGGGTAAACCTCCGTTTTTTCACAATTTTTGGCAGCCAATTGGTAATTTGTTCCCTGTTAGCTTTTATACACCTTTTCGCCTTTGACTTTCAGGTAATTTGACTTAATCTGAATTTGGTCTTCCAAACGTTTAGATTTTATCTGCACTGAAGAGACATAAGTTGTCGAAATGCGCATATGCAGAAATTAAATTCACAGTAACTTCGGTATTTAGTTATTTGTTACCACTGGGTCGATGCCACTGCTGGTGTACTGTTAGTCCCAGAGGGTATTCACCAGCCAAGTAGTCAGTACTTCGGTGCTGACCCGAAAGCCGATTCTATATCTAAATTTAAAAAAAAAATTGTTGAAAACTAAGGAGTATCTCCCTCCTGCAAAGCTCTGTCCTTAGCTGATTTTGGCTTTACATTTAGATCATATTGGTTATTAGTTCTCTATCAGTTTTTGAATATCTTTGAGTTGATGGTCTTCCAAACGTTTAAATTTTATTTGCACTGAAGAGATATAAGTTGTCGAAATGTGCATATACAAATTAAATTCACAGTAACTTTAGTTATTTGCATGACATACGTTGCAGAACCTTATTTACAGTGACTATGGCATTTGGTTAGTTACATACAACCTTCGGCAATTTAAAAAAAACATAGTGCATTGTGGGAAATGGAATGGCGAAGTATCTTGAAGAGCCCATGTGTTAGAAAATCCTGTTAGAGACCATATTACGTCAAATGTATCAGCTTCCCATCGACAGCACATTAAATAGATTAATCCAATTCGTTAAAATGTAACAGGAATAAACATGAAATCTTGCCCAAGAGTAAGATTTCCATTAACTTATTATTTTGGAAGAGTGATGATCATGGAGTTAGTATCTACCTGTATTGGATTTTATTCGTATGTTTACTATACTATAGGGAGACGGGACAGATAAAGGGAAGGTTTGTGTACCCATAAACCGGTTGAACCCTACCGCTGGCTTTTGCTAGTGCCGGTACCAAGTCCGGCTGCTCCGAGTTCCTATCGTTGTTTACGTCTGTCTTTTGTCTTATTTGTGTTTTTCCTAACAAGTGTGTAGTTCTCTAGCAGATTGTGGCATGGAGTTATAATTTTCAACCCTGTTTTCCTTTTATTTCATTTACCCAGTTAAAATTTTCAAGCAAAGCAGTGACCAGCAACAAGTTTCTGGAAAAATCTTATAGGTGATGTATATGATTGGCCAGTAAAGTTATACACCGGAAACAAGTACTTTTCATTATGCTGTAATTTCTGAAATTAATAATTATATGAAATGGTCATCAGCAAAAATAAAATAAACTGCAATATTTGGTTTATAGCTGGATCATATCAGTCTGGGTCAACATTGCTGTATCATACAAGGTATACCAACATGCCATACCTAACGGTGAAAGGGTACCAGATCCTTGCCATCCAGATCAGCTATGGAAAGCCGTGGGTCATAAAAACAAGGAAGGCGGAACGCTAAGAAATCCCTTCGGAATAGATTTTGAAAGGTCTGGAAAGGTTTGTACATTGCTACAATAAATTTAAATGCAAGAACAACACATCGGCAAATGAGTGCCGAAGCAAAAAGAATGAAATTTCTAAATACATAGAAACATTTTTTACTACAGAACACGTGTTTTATTGGCAAAACAATTGTGATGTCACATCGTTAATATTGTATTTATTCAATAAATATGTTGTCTGTTTAGTATTTCACACACTGTTGCTAATATAAAATCGAAAAAAAGTTTGAAGACATCGACAGACCAATATCGAATGAAAATGTCTCAGACCAGAAAAGACATGGATGTAGCGTTGTTCGACAATTAGCAAAGAATTCCGCTCAAACTGATGCTAGGGGCCGTTTTGAACTACAATGAGGTATGAGCAAAGCTCATTGTTGAATGCCTCATGGTCATCTCAAGATGAAAAACAACAATAAAAGCGTTGTTCCTTTGCTTGGTTATACCAAGAGACTTTTTTTCATGTGCATTTACTCCACATCATTTCATTGTATAATTAGATAAAACATTCACCGTTTGATAGCAAAATGAATCAATTTTACACAATTTCATGTCGCGTTAAGGATGGTCATTCCTCAGTTTTTGAAATTGTCTCTGACTTTCGAAATTCTCTTATTTTATCCATCATGATACATTTGAAAATTTTGCACACTGACCCCCATTTTTCTTTTCAAAATATGCTAGTATACATCTTCAATAGAATTCTGACAAAATTTGATGAAATTCTTGATATACCTTCATTGCATTTCGAAGGTTGATTGTTTTAATGCAAAGTGAATGAAAAGTCTAGAGAAGTTCGGTTTCCCGCCAAAATTTCTGACGTTTAAATCTCAAAAACGGCCACACTGACCTATCAATATTTTTTTCTTAAAATGATGTATAGTCCATAATCTAATAAATAAAAATACTGATTTCAAATCCTTGATATAATAAAATTGAGGAGTGACCATCCTATACAAGCATTTGTTACTTCCCCGTTGAAAAAGCAGTATTAAGAAGTAAGGATAAAGACATCGGTCGGAGTAGGTTTTAGGTTGACATTTCTTACCACGACCTGTCACTTTGCGTCGTAGAACATCTGATGGACACTTGTCCAACCATCTACAGTGATCTATATATATCCAACTCTGTGATTCGTCCTCAGCTGAACCAATATTTTACATAAAAATGCAAGAAAATACTGATTTAAGCATTTTATTCGCAAAAGTCCTAAATATTAGTTAATCATTTTTGTTAATTTTATCCATCAAGGAGTAGAATTGTTGTCTTCCTTATCCTCAGCCTCTCAATAACTTTTGTAACATTAATATCAGGAAAATTAATTTAATTTCTGCCGTCAATATTTTGTCAGAAATGGACTCAAGTTCTGTGTATGTTTGACTCGGATGGTGATGGCAGAACAAATGGTGAAGAACTCGGAGATCCAAACTGTACATGGACTGGTTCTACAACTCTCAATGTTTCAACAGACAATATAACGCACCCAGGTATTAAATGAATTATTTCCACCAATTGATGCCCGATTGTTTATGAACATCAAAATTTCAAATTGGTCACCATTGGTTGAATGGAGCAGATGACGTTCACGCTTCTGGTTCTTATTGATAAGGAAAAAGCATTGGGAAAAGTCAGAAGACTAATACAATATAACACCATTGAAAGTGCAAGATCGAGAAATCTCAGACACCCAAGGGTAAGATTTTAATATTTCTCTGACGAGGCTTGCCGAGTCAGAGAACCATTGAAATCTTACAAGAGGGTGTCTGAGATTTCTTAATCATGCATTTTCAACGGTGTTTGATTGTTTTTCTTACAAAATACAAGTTTCTGTATAACAAGACTCTAGTTGGCGTCCGCCATGTCTAAGCAACTTACTATGACGTCGATAACGTCATAATGTATTTCCGCACGTGAAATTCTTATCTCACCCGTGGATTGAGACAAGGATATCTCAAATGGCTAAAAATAGGTACTGGCTTGTCTCAAATGTGAGAATAATATGTCTTTCTGTGAGTATAGATAACATATTCAATTGTATACCATTAAGGTATCAAACCACCAATTCAACCAATCAGAGTTGGAACGTATGAGAAAATAGACCTTTTGAATCTAAAGATAGACTTTGTATTCTTGCAACTTTAAAACAATTCGAGGGAATTTATACATTGATATATTAGGTTTATTTCAATACCAAGTTCAATTTTTAGATCACTTAAAGGAGGGGAATTCCCAATGACTATTTTTGCGCAATGTTGTGACGTGGTGGTACGTATTTATAGGTGGCTTTCCCCGATACACCGGGAATCTCTTAGAGGGCTTTAAAGATATGAAAATTTGATAAAATGTAGAGTAGGTATGTGCCTTTCACGACAGGAATGGTCTTGGGAAGGTTAAACTTAAGATAAATTGTCCAGGGAGGTTTTAATATTCCAAATTTTAGTTGAAAATGTTTAAGAAATGAATTGGTGGTTTCACACCTTCACGATAAACACAAATAAAGCTCCAAACCGAATCTAACCTATGTGTTAATAAGGGAAATAGAATGTTGTTATTTTTACGTTTTATGTGTATTTGAATTTTTATTTTAAATAGAAATAGAGTTTTATTTTTCATAAAATATGAATAAACTATTAATTTATTATCTATGATATGTTTTGTGAATTAATTATGTTAACCTTTCTTACAAACGATTCATATTTTGATATAATTTTTTCAATGTTGTACAGTTTGTTTTTGATTCAAAAATTTTGTTTTCGTAGTGAAGGTAAAATTCAAAACATTTTGAAGACAAGAAAAAAAAAGATATTTCAACAATAACAAAAAAAAAAACAAAGCAAAACAAAACAAAACAAAACAAAAAAAACAAAAAACAAAAAACAAAAAAAAAAAAGCAAAGCGTTGTTCCATTTGCCGACTCCTTTCATGTTTTTTGTAAACATTTTATCCCTTGTGTATTTATATCATTCCTTCCATTTGTTTATTTCAATGCTGAGGAAAGGACCTTAAGTGTCTAACAGTAACTGCAATAAAGCTACTGTGAATTCATTTTTAGTCGTGGGGTACCAATTTTCGTGGTTTTCGTGGGTGTCTCCCAACCACGAATTCAAATACTCAACGAAATATGTTTTTCTTGTGCGAACCTTAAGCACATGAAGGACCTGATCAACGAAGGTCATAAACCTTGCACTTGTACCTAAGCCCCACACAACCTCTTATATCCAAAAAGGGTAGATATACATTCTCATGAACCTTTAATAACAGCAAATTAAGTTTAAATGCTTTAATTTCTAAGTGTTTCCCAGTTAACAAATTAGCGGTAACGTATTTTAATTACGCTAAAGTGTTGATTTTCATTTTAGAGAGGTTTGGACAAGAACCATCTCAATTTAGTTTTGATAAGATATTATTAATCAAAATTTTATGATTTTAATTATGTGCTACTGAAAAGGATATGTTTATTTTGCAATCAATACAGGTGTAAGGTTATGTTAGATCATTACCTAATTACATAATATCTACACATTACTATGAATTGTTAATTACAGTTCTCAATTTTGGTGTTTGACATCAATACTGAAGGTACTAAAGCCATGAATTTCAAAATTTTTATTTCTATTAATTTATAATAATTTTTTTGGGAACAAGTGGCAATTCACGAATTTACGTATACCACGAAACGCCTTTTTTTCTTTACCCACGAAAATTGATACCCACAAAATTAAATGAAACTTTAACTTAGAAAAACAAAGTACAAATGTATCTAACTCTTCTTTGGCGTAGATGTAACATTGTGTAATGCGCATTTACATTATTATATGCTTTTCTGTTTCCTTCCACACCTTTCTTTAAAAGAAAGGAAAATAGAAAAAAACACAGTCGACAAAAGCAAAGGTCACCTCTAACTGATCGTTATTTTGTAGGTATATGTGAACCATTAGACAGTGTGGCTTGCCGACAACAGACGACGTGGTTTTCCTGTGGGAGGGAGTGTCCCCCGTTACAAGAAAATGGTAATAAGTGCAAATATTGAACCTTTAAGTATCTGGCTCTATTTGTATAAAACCAATTAAGCTGGTATTATTCATTATCAGTATCACATACTATATATAGATACATTTTCCCAGGGTTTACTTGTAATTGCAAGGTGAAAATTCAAATTATGAAAATGCATCATATACCATCATATTCCTTATTTACAGTTTGCTGTTCAGTTACACTGCCACAATGGAAGGTAGGTTGACGCTACATGAAACATGTTTAACCCTCCATTTCTTTAAAAATAACTGCTGTTCCAAGTAAGAATCATTGCATTTGACATCTTTTCCACTGGTTTTGAAACTGATTTGTTTTGTTTTTGTTTTTGTTTTTTTTTGTTTGTTTTTTTTTGTGGGGTTCTTTTTTTGTCCTTTGGATTTTGGCTCTTGACAATTCGGTTCATCAATTTTGTTATAACCTTTATTTGAATATGTTTTAAGTCATTCCATTTCACCATAGATACTTCATCTACTAGTATATCTGACATAAATATCTGCAACAGATGATAATGACAATTACTATACAGACTTTGCCATACTTATTTGCGACTACAAAAATGTTTTTTTAAGCACCAACTATTTTTTGTGAAATAGTAAACTATTCTGGCCTTCTTTATCTCGCTTGAGGGGGTGATTATTGTTCACCTCTAGTTGAAGACCCTCAGGCGACATCAAGATGTAGACAGGAATAAAAGCCCTGTCCTTGATAAACTGGAGTTTTCTATNTATCGTGTGCGTTTTTGTCACATGTACATTCACTTCATATCCTTTCATTTTTCCTATATGCTCATTGAAACAATTTAAATTTTAAGGATAGTATATATTTAATAATATAACAAACTGACCAGCATCGACTTGACAAAAATACATCTTACTCACAGAGATCCGGACAGTCATGGTCCTGGTCCAGTTTTACAACTTGCAATGCATACACTTTTTAACTGTTTGAAAAAGGGTAACAAAACCCTGGTCGGCAACATAACTAAGATATTTCACCTTAACCATATTTAAAATTATATTTCGCTTAGTCTTATGTTGTAATATTTTAACAGAGGCAATACTAATTGCAAAAAACCACTTCGCAAATCAAACTATGAATATAATGTATATTGTTATTAAGCCTTTAAAAAACAAAACAAAAAACGTACATCGAATATTTTAATTTCAAAAACTAAAATATTACTTTATATTATTTGTATATAACCCTTTCTTTCAACCGCCGTAAAACTCATCCTAGCGACTTTTGCATTCATGCAGTACAAAAAATGTTTGAAATATATTTGATGAAAACTGATTCAATAAACTGCTAGAATGACTTTGGAAACCTTGATATGAAAGAAATTCGATATGCATAAAAGCTTTAAAGGGCAATAAGAGGCCATCAGTGCTGTTAATTCTGTCTATGGATTTTTTTAAGGTGACATCTTGCAGCAGAAAACTATTCTCTTGCAATAACTATTCTAGAGAAAATTGACATTTTTCCATGCCCTTGTAGATTTGACATAAAACATAAAAAAGTATAACATATCAATTCTTTTACTATTTTTCTTTAGAAACAAGAAATGTCTCAATAAAGTTTCCACGAACAAGGGTTCCTGGCAACGTCACAACATATATGTGCTTGATATTTGAATTTCCACAAGATGGCGACTATCACGTGGTAGCAACTAAACCAATCATTGATAACTATCATGTAATGCATCATATTTTATTGTTTGGATGCGATGAAGGTAAGCAGATGGCTGTTGTCAGATAGATACAAAAACTTCTGATTGAAATTTGAATTTGTTCCTATTCAAACGTTTTCTCAATAAGATTGTAATTAACATCACATTTTGATGTTTAGATATACATTATAAAGTCTCTGGATTTCATCCTCATAATTATATTTGCACATTAAAACAACTGCATTTTATTTTGCAATGAAGATAACTGGAGGGAAAAACACAATACATGGATTGCACATCTTTTCCATTCCGGATTTGACTCTTCATTTCGACGAGGTCATCTGGGGTCAACCGGAGGAATAATGACGTAATCCAACGTTGGAGCAAGGGACAGATATTTTCTACCAACGAATCTTACATTGTTATTCAACATATAGGTAAAAAATCGTTTTCATCTCACAAAGAAATCCACGAGGAACATTTCCAACCCACAAAAAACGAAACTTGAATGGAAATGAAGAAATTACTATCTCGGTCTATCAGCGTCTTGGAACCAGTTTTGCACCAGATTACTCCTTGTTTGGCTAAAATAATGAGCGATCCCGCAAATGCGCAATCGGTGTATAGTCCTCATATCATAAAAATAAACGCAAAAATGCACATGGGACAAGGTCTTTACAAATCAAAGGAACAACGTTTTTGTTGTTCTTCTTCATCTTGAAGTCACCATGAGGCCTTCAACAATGAGCTTAAATTGCTCATACCTCATAGTAATTTCAAGACGGCCCCTAGCACCGGTTTGAGCAGAATTTATTGCTAAATGTCGAACAACGCTTCATCCATGTCTTTTCTAGTCTTGGATGCTTGATCGTTAACAAACATAAATTAAACTGCTAAAGAGCTCTTACAATCACTGTCATCCGCTGCCCCACAAAAGTGTCTTAAGTTAGTGGATGATTACAACATAAAGATAAACAATGGGCACTCATCAAGTCGATCGTCAGAAAACTATGAGATGTAAGCACTTGAAACAGGTAGTCAGAATTACATTTTGAAATTTCAGAATAAATGCCAAAATTTGAAAGTATGATGGTATTTCAATATGAGATATTCTCTCACGAACTAGTACAAGTCCTGTTTTAAACAGGATAATAGACCTATAAGTTGCGATCAAATCTTGCTTTTTAAATTGTCATTTCTAGAAGATGTATTTTCTATTGTTGGTTCATATACATCGTATGACACAATTTCCTTATTACTAAAATATATATATATATTATAATTCTACCTTATGATAGAATGCTGCAATTTGATTGGTCGAATACCGGTGTATTTTTGATAAATCCATGACATTTCAAGCAAGTTTTCAAGCAGCGGGGTATTTGCCAAAAAAATTATCACTTTTAACCCTCTGCCGGGGTATTTGCTAAAAAAATTCCCTTCACTGAGACGCTTGTAAAAAAAATTAAAAATGACGTCATCTGTGCGCTTTACTTAAAGTCATTCGGTACAATTAAACAGATACAATGTATATCATGTTTAGTCAGGGAATTTGCGAAAAATACCAGTCTCGAGGATGCAATTACCCTCGCCCGTTTGGCTCGGGAAATATAATATCTCTCCACTGATATTTTTCGAAAAGTCCCCTCCAAAACATGATATATCTGTTCAAAAATTTGAAAACTAACATCAATTGAACGAAAACATTAAAAACTTTTCCAAGTTTGTCTGTTCTTATAGACTTTGTTTATTGTTAAATGATTAAAAAGAAATAAACATCTAAAATCATTCAGCTTTACTCATAAAAATATTTCCTTTTATAAATTAAAGATGGTGAAATATCAAAGCCTACTGATACACCTTTTCCTTGTGGAATGATAGCTGATCCAAAATGTTCCAGTATTATTGGGATATGGAGTCTTGGCATTTCTGGTCAATGTTCACACAACAGTTCCGGATTTAGAATTGGAAGATATGGGTTCAAGAAAGGTGCTCTACAGGTAAAGAATCATACTCTGTGTACAAGTAGAATACTGTACAAGTACTATTGTTCGTGGGGTTCCAATTTTCTAGGATTTCGTGGTTCCCTTAAAACACGAAATTAAGTTCCAAGCAAAATGTATTTATCCATTAATTTTTTATGCACATAATTTGAAACCATGAATTCAAGTACCGACAAAATAGTGTTATTTATCAAAACCGCGAAATTTTATGTCTACGAATAAAAGTACCTTCACAATAAATAATTTTCACGTCACGATTTTGAATCAATAACCTCGTTCAGTTGTTCATGTACAACAGAAAATAACAGATTAACACGTCTTTTTCGTGTCGCAAGACTAATATCTCTATGTCACATTTGTTGCAGCAAATTTTTTTCAACAACGAAATGGAAATAAATCAATATGTTTACATTACTTATTCTTATGAACTTCAATTTTTGGATTGAAAGGTAAGTGAGAACCGAACCGTCAGTCAAAAGAACTAATAATCCATGGACGAAGGCAACATCGGAAACAACGAAACAAGGACACAACATGAGAACGTGACAAAAAGAAAAATGAAGACACACATACAGATGAACAACACGGACCCGATTAAAACCATGGATGAGATCAGGTGTACCGGTAAAGTAAGAATCTCCTGCTCCTTATAAGACACCCGCCGTGATGAACATGTCAAATCCGGTAGAGGAAAAACAAAATTGGCGTTAAACCATTGGAATCACCTGGGATTTTATATCACTACATACTAACTAATTGGAAACCATTTATACAAAAAAATTAACAAAAAGGGAAAAGTTGTTGACTAATGATACCGAAGCAAAGAACAATCTCGAAAATCAAAGGTACAAACCTTGGCAATTTAGAGGTAACACAATGGAGACGAAAGAACAAGTGCCGAACAACGCAGAAGGATTAAAAGAGTTGTGGAAATTTGTTCCTCAACGAGTTTAATCCACTACGTTGATAGACACGAGTGACATTTTAATTGATATTTATGATGGTCGATTAGTTCTGCTTTTATTATACAGATTTACTCAAAAACAGAGATTGTAGATGCGGGTTATTTTTTTTTCTTTTCAATACGCCAGTTGTTTATTTGACGACGATATTGAAGAGACGCATCATTAAGACGTCATCCTTTGACTAGAAATCCCTTATGTTCACCGGTGACAATATGACTTTTTTAACTCGATAAATCACCGCTATCTATATAGCATAAATAATGGCAAATGAAATAAAAAACAGAGTCCATACTTACTATTATTTTCGGTACTTTGTGACTGCATTTTCTGTTTAAGATTCATTTGAATAACCCATCAAGACAAAAAGGGATGACTGACAGTTCTGGAATGATTATTTACTTCACTCCAATACTCCGCCGATATGATGCAGGTATTTTGATTGTTGGGCAATATTGGATAGACCTGTTGCCATGGAAACAGGACGTAGCAGTAACTGCTGAATGTTCATCCGAATGCTCTCAGAAACTTATAAAGGATGAATTATTCATTACTGTTGGATATAATCATATGCACTATCTAGGTAGGCATTATCTTTTATAGCATTTTTAAAAATTTTTTTTAAAAAGATAGGTGATATTAAGGTTTTTGGCCAAAAATATTATGTGAATATATCAGTATTTTGAATTTGTAATTTAATACGGCAAAAAATCCGAATGAAATTATGAAATTACGACAGAAATAAACTTTTTTCTTAAAATTGATGTAAATTTTAGTATTGAAGTTTTCTTGTTTCATTTACGTTCCTATGAGAACCTACCCGCTCGATAAAAAGCTTTATATCGAAAAAAAAACGCCAAAACCTTTTTTCTAAAATTCTTCCATGGGTTTCTCTGGCAAATATGGCCAAAGTATTGGATAATTGCACTATAACCAGTTTTCAAATAATAAGTAATACATGTACAATATAATCATAAGCATACAAATTGAACATTTATAACCAGAGCTGTTGCCAAATGGCAGCAAGTTATACCCTTCTAATTGAACCCTGGTTCAATATAGCAAGTGTAAACTAAAGTGTGTGTGGACACAATACAGTTGTGGAGACAGTACAAAAGTGGACACAATACAAAAATGGACACAATGATATACCTCCCCCTTTTTCCAGAAAATATCCAAAGAAGAAAATTTGAAACAGCAACCATATTACTTCATTCATATTTTCCACATCTTCAGGTTGTATACTACAACTGTGTAACATTTCATCAAAATCCAAGTATCTGTTTGAGAGGACATGCGCTAATAAAGTTCGTCCCCCTCTTTTCATGAAAGTATTCAAAGATGAAATATTTCCCCTTCAAAATTTCAGGAAGCACCCATATAACTTCATGCATATCTTCAGGTTGTGTACTACAACTGAGTAACATTTCATCATAATCGAAGCAGCTGTTTAGGAGAACATGCGCTGACAAAATTCCTCCATCCCCTATTTTCCAGAAAATATTCAAAGAGAAATTATCTCCCCTCCAAAATTTCAAGCAGCAACCATATTACTTCATTTGTAACATTTCATAAAAATCCAAGTAGCCGTTTGAGAGAACATGCACTGACAAGGTTGGTCCCTCCTTTTTGCCAAATAATATTCAAAGACAAATTATCTCCCCTTATAGATTTCAGATAGCAACCATATTACTTCATGGTGCACTACAACTGTGTAACAGTTCATCAAAATCTTAGCAGTCGTTTAGGAGAACATGCGCTGACAAGGTACATAGACAGACAGGCAGACGGACGGACGGATTCCTATATACCCCAAAAATTGTTTGCAGGGGGTATAATGATATATAACCTTTCATTATATATCCCTGTGCATATATATCTATGTAATTTTTAAAATCGACCTAACTCTTTTTTGTTTGTCCTACTGATTCATACTATTCCATCAAAATCGATTTTTAAGACATTAATGACAGCCCACCCATTTCATTTTAATCCAGAAATATCGCGTAAATGTAACGTTTGTTGGTCTCAGTTACACGTACTTCTTTGATGATAGATGCTACTGTTACCTGCTATGGCGGTGGGTCTTTCTTTGTTAAGTTCGCTTTTTACCCTGTGTGTTCATTTCACTGTCCCTAGGAACCTGAACTCATGTTTAATGTCATATATGTTGCTTAGGATAAACTTAATGGAGGATCCAGCCTCCGAAAAAGGGTCCATTGGAGGGTTCCATGCAAGTATTCCCAAAATGAGGTGTCAAGGGTTTGATCATTATGGATCCGCCAATGAAATTGAAGTCATTAAGGAAAAGCAAATAATGGCATTACATTGAACAACATCAACAAATGAAAAATTGATAATTCCAAAAAG
>MJUU01049757.1:27875-87913 GCA_002080025.1 Modiolus philippinarum
TTTTAAGGTCGAGAAGAAAGGATAGAACTATACAGGAATGGAATTAAACTTACTGATATAGCTTATGACCGTAACTACAGTTATGATTCACCAGTTCTTCACAGGTATATATAAGAATGCTTTTTATTCTTTATCAATTTGTATTGCTCTTTTAAAGAGACATTTGTTGTTGAAATTGCCAACTGTGAAAACCATAACGGTATCAACATGATCAAAACAGTCATGACTAATTTAATGTTCGTTGTCGTTTTTTAAAGGAAAATGTCAAAATGGTATCAATGATTGCATTTTTTTTTAAATCTCGTGCATAATATTTAATTAAAATACAAGAAACATGAAAGAATGTATAATAGGTCTGTAAGTCTCGTCATGTGACACCGAGAAATCACGATAAAATTGTAATTTTTGAAACATTTCCCGCCAAAATATGACGTATAAGGATTATGACGTTCAAAGTTTTTGTTTGAAACGTCATATATTTTTGTTAAAAATGCAACATCCGGGTACAACTTTTGTGCCCGGAAGTTTCACACAAATTGGACGAGACTTACAGACCCTATTCAGAATAGGAATGGACACTGTTTTCTCTTGAAATCTTCTAAACATAGTTTCCATCCGCTACAAATGTACATATGAGGATTTCTATGGTCCATTGGTCAATAAGAGACCTTGAATCGACTGTTTTGCAAGTTACTATTCTCTCCCAGTCTTCTTCATTTAGTTTTTGTAGGCGGCTTACCAGATATGGTAATTGCGCCCTTTTACATATAAAATAATTATACCTTATACCAGCTTTTTGATGAGTTGAATAACATAATTGGTGAGTTTTTTTTCTTCGGAATTAACCATGGCATATATATATAAATGGACCTTCTTACAAGACAAGACATAGATTTTATAGCATATACAAATTAATTAATGTATTGAGTAAATATAGATATAGATAGTTTAAGTGTTCATGTTACTGTAATGTGTATTTTGTATGTTTGACGTTGCCAAATTCACACTTCAGTTATGTATATATCTGTATTTTGGATTGTATTAAGTAATGACTTGTATGTGTGTACTTTGGTTCTGAGTTTGTATATTTCTAAAATGATGTGCATAATCTTCATTATATCTACAAGAATACATATCGTTTGCTTTATAGTACCCCCAACCCCCTCTTAACATCCAATTGTGCATTTTAATCATACTGATATTTGTGAAAATCTCGTAAAAAAATTGACGGGATTTTCATCCCTACCTATTTTTTACATAATCAAAAATGGAAAAAAATACATATCAGTATATTAATCCTCATATATACAATAAGGCTGCCAAAAATACATAATTTATCAGCGATACATACAGGGTAGGGACGTGAAAACTACATGCGGCAAAATTAAATTCATCATCTTATGTAATGTGAGTTAGTCACCACTCCCATTTCCATTATTTATTACAATTGAACATGTCGTTGCCCAATGTCATTTTCCTTATATTTATTACAATAGACCTTATCCAGGTTCATGGTCTGCACTCCTTAATTTGGACTTTTAGACTGATCCCGGTATGGACATTTACTGGTTCCCCATTCCCAGTTGTACTGAGCATTAGGGAAAACAGAAATTTTCTGATGTGAATTTCTTAAAAAGAATGAGAAAATCAAAGTTGTCAATTTTTTAAGCAATAGTAGGGAAATATTTTGAATCATTTCTGTACGGGTTTGCACTCCGGAAATAGAATACTTATGTCAGTGACAGGCAACTGATTCCATGGCTCCTTAGTAAAATTATTGATAGTACGACATTTTTCATATCAGAAGATTTCTGAAAATCATTGATCAATAAAAAAAAATCACTAAAATTTAAATCCATCTTTATGGGTAAATAAAACACTTACTATGAAATTCTGTAGAATTTTGTTTGTCCACATCCAAGAAAGATAACCCTTACAAAGTGACAAACTGGGGAGTGCAGACAATGAACATGGATATCATCTATTGATGAAGTTAACCTACTATGTGAACTGTGTGTACAGCAACATCAATCAAACAATACAATCTTACCTGTCATTGCCATTTTGAATAAATTAATACCGAAGTTACTGTAATTAAGTTGGACAAATTGCTATTTCGAAAATCTTATGTTTCTTCAGTGCAGATCAAATGAAAAATTGATTTAATGATGCTTAAACAAATGATTTTTAGCAGTTTCTTTCGACAATACAATAGTAGTTGACATTTTCATCATGAGTAATTTTCATAAAGAAAAGTATATCTGCCTATAGATACTTTATAAAACACCTTCAAGATCTAATATGCTTATTTCCAACTAGCTTGTTAAAGAGCGCTATACATTGAAGTAAAGTACGGTAAATACTTTTGATGAAAAATCTTAAAAAATGCATTGGCTATGAGGGATTTGTTTGATAAAGAGGAAATCTGGATATTACATTTTAGACATTACATACAGTTTTTTTTTCTTTATAAATTAAAAAAAATCTTAGTGATAATACATTTTATCACACAGATAAAAGAGTCTCAAAACTTAATCAAGTTTTCTAAATTTCCATCTTTTTCAGTTTTGACGAACCTGTCCGAGTACTGCCGGGTGATACCATAAAGACAACTTGTAAATATTCAACAGTATCGAGGACCAAAAATGTTAAATTTGGGGATTCTACTTCCGATGAAATGTGTTTAGGATTTTTAACATACTTCCCAAAGAAAAATTTGAAAGATTCATATTGCACAAATTGGAAGTCTATTCCACTTTGTTTGCTGTGGAATGAAAATTCAGATGCACTTGTACAGGGATGTTCTGTACAGAAATTATTACAGGGCCGAGATGAAACAGCCAATCCAATCATTCAAAACATAATACATGCATGTTCACCATTTAAGGTATGTTCTGATTGGTGTAGACATTCTGTAAATATAGCACGATCACATCCATGTTTCCATGGTGATGTGCTGGATTTTATCGGCTATGAAAGTCGGCATGATTTTCCAAATTATTTAATTCCTTTCATAATATGTGATTATAAAAAAGAAGTAAATGTATCGATAGAAATTGTATTTGACAGTGCGAAAACAAGTATACAAAACATTCAATATAGAAATATATTTGTAAATTGTAAAACATTGCATCATTTATTATTATGTTTTATTTTCATATTGCAAATTATAGAATGGATTTAATCATTCATTTTCGTGTTCTATATTATCTCCTATTTTTTTGTTGCTTGATAATATATTCTTCCCGCTTCTGTATTAGAGATCAACCTAAGTAATAATGGATTAGTAAAACAGAAAACCTTCCCTTTATTTTGCGTGTTCAAGTGGTATTTTTAATTTTGAGTGTGAATTTGAATGAATTCTTCTTCCTTGCAAATTTTTTAAGATTCGAAAGTTTCCCGCTGACAGCCTTTTTGGATGACTGATTGGCAGCAAAGTAAAACAAATCAGTGAGCGACTCATTAGTGTCATCATTCATGCCAAGGTTTTATGAAACCCATTCCTCTATAAGATCGTTTTATTCATGTCTTAGGGTAGTAGACCTAGGTTAAGGGACATAACTCTTAAAAATCAATTTAACGTTTGTTTTAACCATTTTTGAAAATATATTCTAAGCTTCTAAGTGACATAGATGATTTTAATTCATTTTCATATAAATGCTTACAAAGCATCAATAAAAGTGCCTGTTTCAATCGCCTTCCTGATTTAAAGAGTTATCTCCCTTAACCTAGGTCTACTACCTTAATGGCACCATGTTAAACTGGCAAATATCTTGAGTGATAGATCAGCGATAATAGATCCACATGCCATAACAAGCATTCCTTTCAAGTTTGTTCAAATTTATTTAGGGATTCTTTATAATATCATTTCCCAAAGGGTGCAATGTTACATTTAGCCACTAGATGGTTGTCATTTGGAGGAAATATCAGTGCCAAAGCGACGACACTAGGTATCAATCATGTTTGTTTTATATCTATTCAAGACCTTCATACGCATCTCTCATATGGTCCAATGTTAAAAGGTCCCCCCCTGGAGGCTATGTTGGATGGCCAATCTTCACCAAAGTAACAACTATTAGATAAAAATTGCAATGAACATCTTTGCCAAGTCTAATTCTGTTCAATGGTTTTCAAGAAAAACTCAAAAATTGAGTTCTAAATCTGTGTAACTGGTGCCATGTGTGGAGCAGATCATGATTACCCTGATAATATCCAAGTTATTGTAGGGGTTTGCACTGCTAATGCTTTAGTTTTGTTGCGTTCTTGTTCATTTCTGTTTATTTGTTTTTGTCTTTGTCATGCTGTCTCAATTCGTGTTGGATATGAATTGCCGTGATTATGCATTTTTTTATTTTGAATCCCCTTTTATAATTTTTGCTTCGGTATTCGTTTGACGATGTATTCTAAAAACAACGACAGTAAACGACGACGACGACGGACGAAGGAGGCAAGGTGACGGAATTCACCATGTTGTTTGGTCCGTGTGAGCTAAAAAGTTTGTTTAAGGGGATTCGCTACTCCATTTGAAAATAGATAAGAATTTCGAATAAACATATTTTTTTGTTATAAAATTAAACAAGTAGTAATTTAAGTAAAAAAAAATGATATGTTGATGACCTCGTTTTTGAAATTTAAGTGATTGGAAATTTGGCGGAAAACTGAACTCCTCTAGTTTTTTCATAGGATTAACCTTAACAAGTTTTGACCATGAATGAATGTGACAGAATAAATATAATTCAATGAATTTTTTATAGAATGCTCACAAAGATGTGTAAAATGAAATTATGGAAAAAATAAGGGGGTCAATGGGCAAAATTACAGTGCTTTCAAATGGATAAAACCCGAGTATTCCGAAAATCTGACAGGAATTCCAAAACATGAGGAGCAAACCTCCTTAAGTAAAAATCTGAAAAAGTCAGACAGTTATTGAATTCTAAATAAACTGAAAAATGTCAGACTTCGTTGCATAAAAACATTGCAGATATCTGTAAAGTCCTACTTCATAGGTGTAATAACAGCTAACCACGGCTGAAAAAAATGACGACAAAAGCCAGAAGCAAAAAGAGAAAAAGACTAGTAAGAAAAAACTATTGGAAATACGACATTCCTGAGAGCACACAACCAAACACAGAACATTTTATGAAACCGTCATTATCCCGAATTTTGAAAAGGTCGGTTAAAGCCAGGTTTAATGAGGCATCAACATATCTCTTATATGACCACTATCTATAGCGTCTATGTGTCCAGATTGAACAAAACCTTGGCTGTGCTGTATCTAATGGCCAGATAACTTTCGGAATAACGTTTTTAACTTTTTGAAATCTTGATTACAATATTTGAAGGTCAGGGAGTCAGCATTATCGGGATGTTGATACTTCTAGATACGTAACAATGATATTAAAATCAAAAATAGATGCATGGATGTAGCGTGTTCAACGCTATCAAGTGAATTCCGCTTAAAACGGTGCTAGGGGCCGTCTTGAACTTACTATGAGGTAGGAGTGTTTGCTCTTTGTCGAAGGCCTCATGATGACTTCAAGATGAAGAACAACAATGAAAGCGTTGTTTCATTTGCTTGATCTAACCATGTATTTACAGGGATTTTGTCCCATGTACATTTTCTCCATATCCCTTTATTTGTTCATTTTATTACGTATTTTCTTCTTTTGAAACGGGAAATCGGACCTGACCCTCTTCTCCATGTCAACAAACAAGTTTTGTTCAGAAATCACTGATCACACCACAGAATGATCTAATAAATCTGTTTATGAAACGACTTATATAAATCAAGTAACGTCATTTCTAATAGACTCATTGGAGATCTGTTCATTTTGTTGTCTTCAGTTCACATTTTTCCCTAAAATGTCATTTATATTGCATTTTTCTGGCGTATTGCGACGTGGATGCATGGAAATAATTAAACAACAACTACCCTTGTGGATTACATTGACTTACTAGTATTATGCTGGTCTCGACAAAGCAGTATTAAAGATAAAAGACGTTTATCATATATCTAAAATATATATTTTATTAAATTGTACATGGGTATGATACCCTCTATTTTGATAGTAAATTTATAAATGTAAACAAAAAATTAAAAATCACAATCTCTTCCAATTTCATTGGATTTTTTTAAAATAACATGAACATATGATTGATGTTATTCCATGGCAATTTTATTTTCGCCATTTTTGTGCTAAGGAGGCTCACTCCATAAGTTGTTTATATCAAGGATTTCTTTAAACCTATTTCAACTGATTAAGCATTGTAGACTTGTAAAAAAAGAAATATATGGGTCCGTATGCTTTTAACAGTGATAGAAGACATTAAAGATTTGGCGGGAAATGGATTTCTCTGGATTTTTTCCTAGTTTAACATCAGGACTATTTTTGTCTAAAAGCTAAGGAGTTATATCAAGAATTTTATGAAAACTTGTCAGGTGTCCTAATTTTACCTACAGAAGACATTCATGAAATAAAAAATGGGGGTCCGTGTGCAATCCAAAGGAGTTCCGAAATCTGACACAAATTCAAAAATGCGATGAGTGAGCCACCTTAGGGGATGAAGCAGACTCGCCTACTCCAATATAAAACTGTTGCAAATAGTTTGATGCAATTGGATGGTTTATGTTTTATGGACGTCCAAAATCTTTTGATTTTATCTGCACTGAAGAGTCATAAGTTGTCGAAATCGCATATGCAGAAACAAAATTAACAGCAACTGTGGTATTTTATTATTTACTAGGAGTACTTCGAACGCAAACCGCGAATTCAAGAATGACGAAATAATTTTGTTTTGTTTTTGTTTTTTGTTTTTGAAACCGCGAAAAAAATGGCGCAAATATTTCCCTGTTTTAGACCTGAATATATAAATACTCATCCTATCACAATCAAGTACTGAAAATTGTCGCTCTAATAGGGTCTGTACGTCTCGTGACGTGACACCGAGAAATCACGATAAAATAGAAATTTGAAAACATTTTCCGCCAAAATATGACGTATAAGGATTATGACGTTCAAAGTTTTTGTTGGAAACGTCATATATTTTGTTATAAATGCGACTTCCGGGTACAACTTATGTACCCGGAGGTTTCAAAATAAGACGAGTCTTACAGACCCTATAAGGAAATTTAACATGATTTTCATATGACATTGTTTTACATGATTTGAAATCGAAGTATACAAACTAACCAATTACATGTATAATATTATTTCATTTTCTTTTCAAAATTTGGAGAAAGTCAATGGTAATGTAAAAATCAAGCAAGTTTCTCACTGTGAAATGTTGCTACCACAGAATATACCGGTATGTTATTTACACAGCAATTAATCGAGGATATAATATAACGTTATTTGTTCCATGAAATTTAATATAATTTTGCATAGAATGAGCATTTTATGAGAAAAATCGCTCGGTTATCTCCCTGTACCATATTTTAAATATGGTCAAATTGGAGATAATTTCAATTTCAATATCAAAAGAGGCTTTTGATATGCTAATTAAATTTATCTCCAATGTGACACTGAAACTTGGCACAGGGACATAATCGAAAAATGTTTCTCACTGGTTTAGAGTACTTGTGTCACTGCGCTTTATCAGTCAAGAAAAGGACACCAGCACAAGATCATAGACCATGACAAAGTAAACAAAGACGGCAGAGTAATCCAGACAAAGAAATGGTGCACCTTCCACCATTTTATTTAGTAAAATTGCTTGAATAATTACTTTATATTTATGGAAATCAATTATAAGACTTGAATGCATTAAAATGTAGTTTTATTGTCGTGTTCAAGTGTGGACCGAGTGCGATTCATTCAAAATGCGCTTCGGTCAACGCTTTTACATCCCAATAAAACCCCCCAAAAAAATGCATTCAGTTCTAAATAATTCTTAAACGCTCAAGAAAGTTATTATTCTGATTAAAAGATTACATCTTTCAAAATATCACATAAACAAAAATAATTATTTGTCTCAATACTATAAATTAACAAGCTCGATTTAAATATATTAACCCCGAATTATGTCCTCAAATTATTATAATGTAATCGGGACATAATTGTCTCTATGCTTTTGCCCTGTCGGACATTTATAGGTACTATGTTAAATCAGTGGGAAGTATCCTTCAAACCAATCAGTGTTTTATTTCTGGTTGGATGTGCAAACACTTTTCCTGACAAATCTGTGTAATTCTTGCACTCTTTTATCGCAGAATCTGGAACCTAAAAAATATGAATCAATCAATTAAAAATAGAACAAATTTAAACATCCAGGGACAACAAGCTTCAAAAAGAATCAAGATAATGCAGTTCAAGGGAATTTCATATATAGATATTAAAATATCTCAGTGATTTTTTTAGTTGCTAAGGGACCGAAGGGGGTGGGGGTCTGGTTTTTTTTTTCTAGACAGAAAAATCTTTTTCGCGCTTTGCGAGAAAAATCTTTTTTATTTTTTTCACGTAAATCAACAAAATATTTTTTTTCAAAATTAACATTATTTTTTGGGCAGAAAGCCTCCTTCAGAATTTTTTTTTCATCATTTAAGCAGCCAAAATATTTTTTTCACATAAAATCAGCTCCAAAATATTTTTCAGAAAAAAAAACTTGGCGCCCCCCCCCCTTTTTCAAGTTAAATGGTTTGGTTCCTAAACATCTTTTGATTTTTAACAGTAAATGGTTGAAAAGCGAAATATAAACTATGAAAGGCTATTGAATAAATACACAGGAGAAACGTCTCGACAAATACATGGTACAACCAAAGAATGGAACAAGGCTTTTATTGTTGATCTTCATCTTGAAGTCATCATGAAACCTTCAATCTTTTGTTTTTTCCTCAATTAAACCGAATAGGATTTCCTTTAATGTCGTATGGACATAAAACAGTAATAGGATTTTCTTTAATATCGTATGGACATAAAAGAGTTTTTCGCTTAGGGAGTTCATATTGTCAAATACATGAAAAAAATCCGTACATTTTATTATATTCGCCAAGAAAAAATATTTTATAGTGTAATTTCTTCTTATGTACGAATTTTCATATTAACAACAGCTTTACGATTTTCTTCATCCTGAATGTATCTTTTCACAAAGTAAAATTGAATGTAGCTGTTTTCAAAAACTTCTAAACCGTCCTTCGCTCATTGTTAGCATATAATTGTTAAATCTTACCTTGTCCAGGGGAGTGTACTGCGCGTGGTGATGTTCCATCACTGGGTTATTAGAAGCTTTGTTATAGCACATAAGAAAGGCTAATCTTCGCATTGGACTTCTATTTGGACTGCTATAATGTAATGTGTTGGAATGAAGAAATAGAACATCACCTGCAGGTTTGAAAGAATGTCAAAATTACTATTTCCACGGGTAGTAATAATCAAAATAAACAAGTAAAAAGATTAACACCCTTAGAAAATAAGCAATTTATATTTTAGGTCTTTTGCCTTTCCAAAGACCTTGCTGTATTTCGTCACATTAGACGTAAAATCTGCGGAGAACTGTTCAAGAGTTTTGATCCTTGATTTTTTTTTTAAACTTTTAAATATTTTTTTCTCCGAATCTTTTGGTAAATGGTTTTAAAAAGGTTTTGATTTGTTCTGAAGAGACATAATTTTCGGTATTTAGCTATTTCATAAGAAATCTTGTCAACTGTGAAAATTTAACATTCAAATAGAAAAAATAGTAATGGTGCATTACACGATACCCCGCCACGTTTCACAAATTTCGAAGTTTCAAGGGGCATAACTCGCTCAGAACCTCTTGGATCTCTGTACCCAAATTGAAGTAAGTTTGAATTTCTAGTAAACAACTTACATACCAATTTTGGAGACAGTATGTAATTTCGTTCATAAACTAGCAGTCACAACCATAAAGTTAACAAAATTTCAAAGTTCCAGAACCCCTTCTACCCGTTTAACAATTGACATACGAAGTTTGAAGACTGTATGTTTTTTCGTTCAAAAGATATCAGTCGCAAACTCCAAAATTCACAAAATTTCAAAGCTTCAAGGGGCATAACTCCAGAACCCTTGAACCTCTGAACCCAAATCCAACTTGGCCTGATTTTGTGGTAAACAACTTACATACTAAGTTTGAAGACAGTATGTTATTTCGTTCACAAGTTATCAGTCGGCAACCTTCGGGAGACGGACGGACGGGCAGATGGACGGACAAACGGACGGACGGACACACGACTAAGGGTATCACATAATACCTCGACACTACGTGTGGCGGGGTATAAAAACTAGCATGTGACAGATTATGTATTTGCAGTAGAAACAGGCATGCGAACTTGAGTTTAAAATGTCGGAGTTACGAAAAAAACGCAAATTTAACCGTTATTCAGTATTTAGGAACGCGTTTTTATCAAATTGGTCAAAAATAAAACAATGAATAAATTCAATACAAACAAGACATGTACAAAAAGCACAGTATTAGAAGCTAAATACGAAAAAGAAATAAAGTATCCTCACCCTTTTCCATTTCAGCGTATACATGTGGCAGTTTTTGTTTAATGGCCTCTAGTCTGTCTGTCTCCTGTATCTGATTTTGACCATCAAGGACATGATGTTCTAGTCTACCACATTTATTAGATCCCTTCAAGACCTGAATTAATGCAAGTTAAAACATTCATGGACTACCAAAGTCCAACATACATATCAAACATAATTTCAGTAATTTGTAACTGATCCTATCGCTAAAAAGAGAGTTTTAGAAGCAACCTAATATAATAATCAGTTATTTGTTACCACTGGGTCGATGCCTCTGCTGGTGGACTGTTAGTCCCCGAGGGTATTCACCAGCCCAGTAGTCAGTACTTTGGTACTGACCCGAAAGCCGATTTTATTTCGAACCTTGCATTATCTAAATTTTTGTAAATTTTGTGAAAACTAAGGAGTATCTCCCTCATGCAAAGCTCTGTCCTTAGCTGATTTTGGCTTTACATTTAGATCATATTGGGTTTTTGTTCTCTATCAGTTTTTTAACATATTTGATTTTATGGTCTTCCAAACGTTTAGATTTTATCTGCACTGAAGAGACATAAGTTGTCGAAATGTGCATATGCAGAAAATAAATTCACAGTAACTTCGGTATTTAGTTATTTGTAGGTTGGGTGTTATTTTGATTTTTGCTCAAAATATTGAAAGAAAAATGTTTGCTTGCTACTTGCATGACATTATCTTCTGTTTAGGCTCTTGATTGGTGAGAAAATGATATGTTATTTTGTAATTGCTCGAATCAAACAGCTGCATAAGTCTCACATCATTCCCGTCGTTGTAATAGTAAGAACTTTAGATTCACTTTGCGTAAGCTCTACATTGCAGTTCACGAACCTTTGATTTCTAAATATATCCTTTGTAAATTGATGCTTCTCTTTTCGTTTGCTTATGTATTAACAATTTAAAGAGCTTCTTGGAAAGGCAAAAATGTTTTGGACTCAAAATTTCTTAAAATAAGCAAAACATTCCTTTCATGATTGACTGGAAAATTAACAACTTGGTATTTCATACGCAACATTTTGAAAAACACGATTCAAGATTACCTACAAAACACAGAAAGGGACAAACATTGATTATTCATGCAAAACGTTATTCCTCTGTTGATTAAGAAATGAGGGAAATTTTGATGAATTCTAAATAAGAAATAGCGTATATCATCGTAGTTTTTGTCCTCCGTCAAAATCACAAAATTTCAGATAACTAAAATTGGTAACTGTATATAAGGGTGGTACGCACAGCATAAAGGATGTAGGGGTAACAGATTAGTACTAGCACGCTTCCAGTGAAATGTTTCAAAAAAGGAGAACCACCTGAAGTTCTTTTGTGTTTTTCTTGCAATTATTTTGGTCTTATAACCTTCTGATATCTGCTTTTAGGTCATGAGTACGGCTAATAAGATACCAATTGCAAAACTTGAATTTTGTGAATAAATCTTGGTCTTTTAGACTACTTAAGCACAAATAGAGGATATAACATATATAAATATGAGACAAAATTCATACAAATACATATGGTAGGGTGAAGCAAACGGATCAAATATTTTATTCCTAACTTCATCTTCAACTCATCTTGAGGACTCAACATTAAGCAAACCATTTCATCCACTGTCCGATAAAGAGATCAGAAGACCATACAACATATAAACAATCACAAGCAAACTTGGCAAATAAAAATCGGAAGATATTAGGATTATTATATAAAGATAGACAGATTTAATAGTTTGATTTTTGGAAAATAAGAAAGCAAGCATTTTATATTTCAATGGCGCATACTAGTATTATACAGTATATATAATATGCGTTAGGAAAAAAAAGTTCATTTTAAGTTCAATTTTAGTTCTAATATACCTCTAAGCAACCATTTTCTTTTTTGCTGGGATCAACAGCAACAAATACAGTCAATAAATCAGGGAAAAGGTTTCCATAGTGATACCAATATCTGTTATAATGAAAAAAGAATTTAAAGTTGTCGAATATCAAAGTTACTTCCAATTTATCATGACAAAAACAACTAAAAACGATTCTGTTGATAAGACCTTAAATTAGGAGAAAACAAATAAAAAAACATGGATATTCGAAAAGACATATGTAGCCTTGATTGATTCAGAATAACCTAAGTTCAATTAAAGCATGAAAGTGAAAAATGTTAATAAAGAAAAAAAATTAGACTATATGGTACATATCTACATACTGAAGGAATCCAGCAAGTTAACACGAAAAGAATCACATGGTTTAGCATTAGATGCGGATTATGGAAGCATACACTTTATATTTTACTAGGCCAAAATGACAAATTCCAATAATAGTAGGGAAACTTGAAAAAAGAGAAAAACAAAATGCATGGAGCACATGTTCTCAATGTATACTGAAACATTCTTGCACGTTTGTTTGTAAAGTACAAACGGTTAAGCTGGAGTCAAAGATAATGGAGGAATATCCTTAAATCAAAGAGGTTCAAGAATAGAATAGGCTGATGCTATTATTTTCATGCCATACAAGTGGCCGATGGGTCAGAAAGACACAAGACAATAAAGATCCCTGTTTCAATCCTTTTTTAGATGCAGGCAACACAAAAAAATCAACATGCGGATGTACGCGTTTTCCTGTACCAAGTTATGACTGCTTTGAAGATTTTGATGTCCTGAAAGTTTGATTCAAAAACCGAAAGACTCACAAATGAACAATTTTGGCTCGGTGAACCTCTAAAATCTGTAAAATCGAAATTCAAAGTATCAGGTGCACAACTACACCGAGTGAACAATATATCCTGGAAGTTTAGTTGAAATCGGGCTAGAAGTTTTGAAGGAGTTTCGGATTCAAAAATCGACAAGCGACACAGGACGACGACGCAGGACGACGAGGCAGGACGACAACAATGACGACGACGACGTAAGACGACAGATAGTAATCCCTATGTGTCGACTCTGCTTACAGCAGGCGGCACATAAAGACGGCATGTTAATGCACTTGGTTGCTATGATTACCTCCGGAAAATAACGAAACTTGTTCCAAATATTCTACCTTTTTTTGTCTAAACCTAATTCTTGGCTGGTACTAATCTTTAGTTTGTAAATATTCATAAATATTTAACGGTGGTTCCGGTGCCGAGGAAAATTTCCATATATATTGGATTCTTTAAGTTACAATCCATGTGTCAATACATACATGTAAAATTTTTATTGCCTGCAGTCTTCAAGTCCGTACCTAGGGATCTATAATAAAGTTAACTAGAAGTGGTGCCATCAGAAATGATGGCCATCCCCGCACTTCCTCGTTTGACACAGAAAGGCCTCTTGTTTGTACCAAGACCAATATCAAAAATCCGAAAGCTTGTTGCACATCTGCAGACTACATGCTACAATTCTATTACAAAATTAAATCCATAAAAAAAAGTAGGTGGAGTTCAATTAATTAGCTCATATGTGTGAAGATTGACATCATGGGGCTTCTTGTTTGCACAAAGACAAACATAAAAAATCTGAAGGGTTATTGCACATCTGCAGACTATATGCAACAATTCTATAACAAAATAAAATCAATAAATCCAAAAATGAAGGAGGAATTCCACTGACAAGCTCATTTGTGTCAAAATTGACCTCTTGGGGCCTCTTGTTTGTACCAAGACCAATATCAAAAATCCGAAAGCTTATTGCACATTGCAGGATAAATGCTACAATTCTATAACAAATTTAAAGCCATAAATCCAAAAATGTAGGTGGAGTTCCACTGACAAGCTCACATTTGTCAAGATTGACATCATTGGGCCTCTTGTTTGCACTAAGACAAACATCAAAAATCCGAAGGGTTATTGCACATCTGCAGACTATATGCAACAATTCTATAACAAAATAAAATCAATAAATCCAAAAATGAAGGAGGAATTCCACTGACAAGCTCTCTTGTTTCAAGATTGACATCACGGGCCTCTTGTTTGCACCAAGACCAATATCAAAAATCCGAAAGCTTATTGCGCATTGCAGGATAAATGCTACAATTCTATAACAAATTTAAAGCCATAAATCCAAAAATGTAGGTGGAGTTCCACTGACAAGCTCACATTTGTCAAGATTGACATCATTGGGCCTCTTGTTTGCACTAAGACCAATTTTAAAAATCCGAAAGCTTATTGCGCATCTGCAGACTATATGCAACAATTCTATGACAACATTAAATCCATAAATTCAAAAATGTAGGAGGAGTTCCACTGACAAGCTCTCTTGTTTCAAGATTGACATCACGGGCCTCTTGTTTGCACCAAGACCAATATAAAAAATCCGAAAGCTTATTGCGCATCTGCAGACTATATGCAACAATTCTATATCAAAATTAAATCCATAAATTCAAAAATGTAGGAGGAGTTCTACTGACAAGCTCTCTTGTGTCAAGATTGACATCATGGGGCCTCTTGTTTGCACCAAGACCAATATCAAAAATCTGAAAGCTTATTGCGCATCTGCAGACTATATGCAACAATTCTATAACAAAATTAAATCCATAAATCCAAAAATGAGGAATTAGTTCCACTGACAAGGTCCATCAAACGGACAGGCGGACGGAAGGACCGACGGACGGACAGACGTGACCAACAAATATCCCCGCGTTTTCTTCAGAAAAATGCGGGGATATAAGTGATATTGATGCAAATGTATCTGTATCACCTTTTTACGTTTAGTAAGTTCTGATATTTTGGATTTTTAACTTTTTATTATTTACCCGTAATCTTGATGCCAATGAATAGGACCTGATATCCTGGGATCTTTAAGTAATAATTATTTACCCGTAATCCTGATGCCAATAAATAGTGCCTGATATCCTGGGATCTTTAAGTAATAATTATTTACCCGTAACCCTGATGCCAATAAAAAGGACCTGATATCCTGGGATCTTTAAGTAATAATTATTTACCCGTAATCCTGATGCCAATAAATAGGACCTGATATCCTGGGGTCTTTAAGTAATAATTATTTACCCGTAATCCTGATGCCAATAAATAGGACCTGATATCCTGGGATCTTTAAGTAATAATTATTTACCCGTAATCCTGATGCCAATAAATAGTACTTGATATCCTGGGATCTGTAAGTAATAATTATTTACCCGTAATCCTGATGCCAATAAATAGAACCTGATATCCTGGGATCTTTAAGTAATAAATATTGTTTATTGTAACGCAGAGCGTTACAGATGTCCCCCAAACGAACATTGTTAATGTTTTCCACAGTTTCCGTGGCAACAGCAGCATCTATGAGATTTCAAAGACTAAGCATTAATTTCTACATGTCAGATAACTATCAGTAAATTCTAATCCAATTGAACCGCTTTAAATTTTCCTGCCTTTTTCAATTTCCTAGNGGACGACAACAATGACGACGACGACGTAAGACGACAGATAGTAATCCCTATGTGTCGACTCTGCTTACAGCAGGCGGCACATAAAGACGGCATGTTAATGCACTTGGTTGCTATGATTACCTCCGGAAAATAACGAAACTTGTTCCAAATATTCTACCTTTTTTTGTCTAAACCTAATTCTTGGCTGGTACTAATCTTTAGTTTGTAAATATTCATAAATATTTAACGGTGGTTCCGGTGCCGAGGAAAATTTCCATATATATTGGATTCTTTAAGTTACAATCCATGTGTCAATACATACATGTAAAATTTTTATTGCCTGCAGTCTTCAAGTCCGTACCTAGGGATCTATAATAAAGTTAACTAGAAGTGGTGCCATCAGAAATGATGGCCATCCCCGCACTTCCTCGTTTGACACAGAAAACAGAGTTCCACTGATAAGCTCACATGTGTCAAAATCAAACTTCTTGAGGCCTCTTGTTTGTACCAAGACCAATATAAAAAATCCGAAAGCTTGTTGCACATCTGCAGACTACATGCTACAATTCTATTACAAAATTAAATCCATAAATCCAAAAAAGTAGGTGGAGTTCAATTAATAAGCTCACATGTGTGAAGATTGACATCATGGGCCTTCTTGTTTGCACAAAGACAAACATCAAACATCTGAAGGGTTATTGCACATCTGCAGACTATATGCAACAATTCTATAACAAAATCAAATCAATAAATCCAAAAATGAAGGAGGAATTCCACTGACAAGCTCATTTGTGTCAAAATTGACATTTTGGGGCCTCTTGTTTGTACCAAGACCAATATCAAAAATCCGAAAGCTTATTGCACATTTGCAGAATAAATGCTACAATTCTATAACAAATTTAAAGCCATAAATCCAAAAATGTAGGTGGAGTTCCACTGACAAGCTCACATTTGTCAAGATTGACATCATTGGGCCTCTTGTTTGCACGAAGACCAATTTCAAAAATCCGAAAGCTTATTGCGCATCTGCAGACTATATGCAACAATTCTATCACAACATTAAATCCATAAATTCAAAAATGTAGGAGGAGTTCCACTGACAAGCTCTCTTGTTTCAAGATTGACATCATGGGCCTCTTGTTTGCACCAAGACCAATATAAAAAATCCGAAAGCTTATTACGCATCTGCAGACTATATGCAACAATTCTATACCAAAATTAAATCCATAAATTCAAAAATGTAGGAGGAGTTCCACTGACAAGCTCTCTTGTGTCAAGATTGACATTATGGGGCCTCTTGTTTGCACCAAGACCAATATCAAAAATCCGAAAGCTTATTGCGCATCTGCAGACTATATGCAACAATTCTATAACAAAATTAAATCCATAATTCCAAAAATGAGGAAGGAGTTCCACTGACAAGGTCCATCTAACGGACAGACGGACGGACGGACAGACGGACGGAAAGACGTGACCAACAAATATCCCCGCAATTTCTTCAGAAAAGTGCGGGGATATAAGTGATATTGATGAAAATGTATCTGTACCACCTTTTTACGTTTAGTAAGTTCTGATATTTTGGATTTTTAACTTTTCATTATTTACCCGTAATCTTGATGCCAATAAATAGGACCTGATATCCTGGGATCTTTAAGTAATAATTATTTACCCGTAACCCTGATGCCAATAAATAGGACCTGATATCCTGGGATCTTTAAGTAATAATTATTTACCCGTAATCCTGGTGCCAATAAATAGGACCTGATATCCTGGGATCTTTAAGTATCACCTTTGAGTGATAGTGATACACTTCCCCGCCTAACAACTGAAAAGATAGTCATAAAATTAAACAATTTATTCGAATGTAATATTTGTATCTCTATACCATTCTGTAATGCTGGTTTATGAATGATTACCATCTAATAATATCATCAATGCATTAAAGGATAACAACCTTTCACCCTTTACTTATAATACGAATTTGTCGCTAATTTGTCTGATTTTCAAATTTTCCCGAGACGACGATAATTTTATATTTTATGACTGCACTAAGCTGATGCGAACATATTATCGACAACTCTATGGAGCTTTAGCAAAAGCGTTAATATTCTGAAGCGTTTCGTAGCAAAAAATAATATCAAGGAAGAAAAATGTTCAACCCCTTACTGTAATGGAAACAAAGACATATAATTGTAATATTTTGATAAAAAAATTTTGAAAAATTAAAAGTTGTGCTAAATTTTAAATTTCCCTTTGTGGATTTCTCATTCTTTCCTTGCATATGTATATCAGTTGATCCAATAGTACAAGGGAGACCCCTACAGAGCTATGCTCCTGTGTACTTTACAATGTTTTAATTCTATTTTAATTCTATTTTTGATGTCCATTTTGTTTTGGCTTTTTTGATGTTATGTTGGGTATCCCTTTCGTCTTGCCTTTTTGGCCTTTTTGATGTATTTTTTTTAAATCCATGGTTTCTAGGCATCTGATTTTATTTTTGGTATGCATGTTTTATGGAACTTTGATGTTATCTTTTTGTATCCATGCTGTTTGGGTCTGTAGCACAATTGCTGAAACACTGTTTAGATCCTTATATTATTTGAAAACAATATTTGAAAGCAATATTTTTGAAAATATCGAAGGCTTACCTTTTCACATGCATTGACAATTTTTTCTGATCTTGATACCATGCCAGTAACATCGGAACCCGGATGTCTCCAAACGACTCTGACAATTTTGTGTTCTTTTTCTTCTAGCTATAAATTGATAAAAGAGACATAAGCATATTAATTATAAAAATAGCGAATTTGACATGAAGAATACCGAACCTATGTAGGAATAGACTGTCTGTTTATTTCCCGTCCTTTATCACCGTAAGTAACACTTCTCCAATATGACATGCTCAAAGTTAGTGAAACTTTAGATAATGGTAGTGCACCATGCGCGGTCACTTTAGATAATGGAAGTGCACCATGCGGACACTTTAGATAATGGTAGTGCACCATACGGTCACTTTAGATAATGGTAGTGCACCATGTGGTCACTTTAGATCATGGTAGTGCACCATGCTGTCACTTTAGATAATGGTAGTGCACCATGCGGTCCTGAATAATAAGGGACGAAAGCTGGACTATTCCTCCTGTTGTCTGAAAACTGGCTATTAGGAAATTCAAACGTCCATACTGTGAACTAGAGTTGAAATAATATGAATGACTTATCCTGCTGATTGGAGGCTATTTCCAGCGTACAAAAGGTAAAATCATCCCAATAACTGATATTTCGGGCACCAGTTATGGAATAAAAGGTTTCATTGAATAAGTTCCTGAAGGAAATTTGATTTGTTTTCAAGGCGGGTAAAATTTAGATATTTTTAGGAAGCATGTCATTGACCAAGCTTTGTAATTTGTAATGGAAACGGCAAACTGTGGTCCTTAACTTTTTTGTTGAGCATAGTTCCTTTGACATATCAATGATTGGGATTTTCACCCGTCTTGAGTCTTGTTGCCTTACCTCATCAGTCTACTTCGATCGGGACAGCTCTAGGAGTACAGTTCCATCCCACTGGAAATGAGTAACCAATCAAATCCGTCCTCTGAAATTTTGCGCATGCGCAGTCATGATTTTTGCCGCCATTTTAACCTAGATTAACTTGATACCAACCCTGCTTTTTAAAGAAATAAACCCTAACGGGTTAAAGCAAAATATAAGAGTTACTCGAGTTAACTCGAGAAGAGTAAACTCGTATCGTTCGATTGCCACAACTCGTGTTACTCGATGTAAAAGTTAACCCGAGTTGGACGAATCGAAGTAGGCCATCATGGTTTCGAATTTTCACCCATCTTGAGTCATGTTGCCTTACCTCATAATGATTTTCCATGAATGCCTTTCCTGTTACACATTTCTCAATGTTATCAATTTCTTCTGTATCGAACAGATTCCTAAAAACAAGATTCATTTGAACTTCTTAAAAGAAATATTTGTATAATTTCTGTTTGATACAGATCTTGACAATGTAGTGAAACACCACTGAATAGTTTTATGATCAAATCAAATATTAAAAGAAAATGCCTTTTTGTTTAGAAATTGAAAACATTGCATTTGATAATTTGCTTTTAAAAATTATTATTTGATTTTATCTTAATTTGTAAGATTTCTTGAGACATTTGCTTTACTTCAGGACACAAACACCTGGGTAATACCTGATGGAGAACCCCGAATGTCAGGATATGAACTCTTAACAGTGTAAAATTAAGTAGCGTTCCCACTAGATGCATTGATGTATTGATTTTTTATGTAATAAAATAACAACAAATAACTCGAAATTTCCTAAAAAGTAAAAAAAAAACAATATTAATACAACTACTGGGTGGGTAGAACTGATGGTTGATATAGAGCCGTGCATTAAATAATATTGTAGTATATGTAGTAGTACAACGATGGTGGGTAATAATAAAATTACCGAACAGAGTTGGTAAGAGTTGAAGTCCATCAGACAAAAAGACAAATCAGGTCGACCGCAATGGTACAGGCATTTCAAAAAGAAGTGGTGGATTAAACCGGTTTTATGGCACACCAAAACTCCCCATCCATTGCGGAAGTGTCCGATTATAACTCGACATTTATTGCTATTGACAGTGCGTAGGACATTCAAATGTCCATCAAAAATGATGTCGTGAAAGTTCTGCTGAGTGGCCGATTCGTAAACGTCATTTTCATTTTGATGAGACATAATTGGTCGAAATGCGCATATGCAGAATATAAATTAACAGTAACTTCGGAATTTTCTTATTTCTAACCCCGAGACAAAACCAATTTAAATGGCAAATTTTAGCTTATCTAACCCTCAAACAAGACCAAGGTAAAAGTTTGAAAAAACATATATTCATCTTTTTGTACACAGATTACAACAGCAAATCAAAACATCATCGTCGAAGCCAAATTAAAAATAACTGTGAGATATTCAAGACAACACAGAAAACAAAAGAAATCGACTAAAACTGTCCACTTCAATGGTCTTGAATTGGTACAGGTATTTAAAAAGAAATGATGGGTTAAACTGGTCTTATGGCTCGCCAAACCGCCCCCTTCCATTGCAGTAGTGATGTTAATTTTTTTTATAATGAAATCGATAAAATTTTGGAAGCTATGGAGTTTCTTCTTCACGCCAAGTTCTGTTATTATCTGTCGCATTGCTACATGTTTCTTAATTCTTTCTAGCATTTATCTTAGTTGCACGTGTGCTCGATTTAACTCGATCGTATGTGGAAAAAAATATATTTTGTTGATACACGTGAAAAAAATTTTCTGTCCAGTAAAAAAAACATGCCCCCCTTTTCAGGTTAAATGGTCGGTCCCTTGCGTAATAAAGGGCTAAACGTTTTGAGTGTTGATGACAATTTGATATGAATCCCTGTTCCGTCAACAGAGGACCAGCAGATCAGGAGATCATTGGATGTGTATATATGAGTCTGAGTCACCATGTGAGTTATACAATAGGATCGACAGTAGGATAGATCAAAGGGTACATGAGTAGGACGCGGATATAACCTATAGAAGGTGCGGCAGTTAGTGTAGTGGATGTTCCTATTGAATGTTGATTGTGGAATAAGAGAGGCTGTGTGGAAGATGTCAGCGATCGGAGGACAAGGATAAAAGCCAGAAAAAAAATTCTAAGGGGAGATGTAAGTGTCGTGCTTTGCAAAGTGCTATGTAACTCAAAGTGTCATGCATCTTCATCATGAAATGATAAGTAGAATGGTGAATATTGCTTTATCATAATATTTGTGATAGTTTTTTTTTCATTTACACATTCTTCAATGCAGGACTTTCGAGATGGGAACTTTCGCGTAATTGAGGCTCCTCATGGGGGTCCTAGGAATCAAATAATCATTAAATTTTTGTCTTGGTAATCAAATAATCATTAAATTTTTACCTTGATAATCAATAAATGTTTGGCTTATATGAAAATGCAAGCTAATAATCAAATAATCATTAAATAAATGCTCTCGTAATCAAATAATCATTAAAAATATGTCCTTATAATCAGGTAATCAAGAAACCCATGACGGGCCTCGTAATTGAAGGCGGAAGCGATCGCCTCAAATACCAGTAAGACGGAGTGATTGGATTCTTGACCTATTGAAAAAAAAAATATTTATGAAATTGAAGCGTATACATATAATTATTCCTAAATGACAATTCTTTAACTAAACTTTAATTGACGAAAAACAGTGAACCTGAAGCGCTACAACAGATTTAATATAAACCTGCCTTAGCTAAACGGTGTTCATTAATTAGTGATTCCCTTTCAATGTATTGATGTATTAATTTTTCGTAAAATATCAAAACTAACACGATTCAGAAGTCCAATACTCCAGTCTTTCTGCATATGGCCATATGCAGAAAGTAAATTTTACTGTAACTTCGTTATTGATTATTCACAAATAAACAGAATTTCAAGAAATTTACATCTGCATTTGTGCTTTGTATCTGTCTACCGTCATTGTTTTCTGTGTGTAACGTCATTCTTTTTGTGTCTAATGTCATTGTTTTCTGTATCCCCGTTCTGGCCATGTCTTTGGACTCCGATTTTTTTAAATTCCACTCCTTTGTAACTTCGTCATTCTACTGCAACTGTTGTTTGGTAACAAGGCACCACAATTTCTTTGAAGCACATGTTTTAAAGTAAGAAACATTTCAATGATAAAGTTTGTACAAATTGCAACATATACAGCAATATGTGTTCATGTTGCAACAATTACATTGTTTCGGTACATGTTACAACATGTACAAAATTTCATTTTGTTCGCAGCATGCATAATATAAAACTGACCTTATAATGAGGTAGCCATTTTCATGGTAATCGTTGACCATTTCATTTGTAAGTTCAAAGGGCTGCTTAAACTGATAATCTGTCAATGAAAGTTAAATAAATATTGTATACTATTCAGTTGAAGCATCAATCTTAGAAATATTAATAATAAAAATTTATATATTTTTGTAAGGATGTTCAAGTTTTCATCAGTCACACAAAAATATTGAATTAAGACAATTCATACATACCTCCTCGTATGGGCTCTGACATACTAGTATTTTGTGTTAATGTTCTCTCTGGTCTGCAGTAATTCAGATTAGTTTGAATCGAATGGTGATATAATTTGATAAATAACATACGTGTAACTATTTCTTATCAGACAGCAAAATGACGAAATACAATTCTTGCAGTTGGTCATTTCGATAACTTATATATTGTGTCTTTTACATGCAGACAAAAATCAAAACACACTGGAAACAAAAAAAAATCCAAATCTTTTTTCCTTATTGAGAATTTTAAAAGTATCTTAACACTTACCCGATCCATTGCTCATTTTGATTATCTTTCAAGTCTAAAATACAAAAAATACGGAAGTCGCATAAAAAACAGTAAATTTCGTTATGCTGTACATGTGTTTCAAGGAGTCAGCTCTCATCAGCAGCATTAAAATCAAATAATATGGAAAGCCAAAAAGTTGTAACAAAAGAAGTACTCACTACCAAATAAATCGAAATAGGAAGCCAAATCCAGTACCAAGGAAATCTACCGAGTGCCATACACGGAATGAAGCCTCGCTATTTTTAATGGGTTAGAATTTCGATAAAAACAGTAAATTTCTACACACGCAAGGTACAATTTTCATGTCAGACAAGTCTGACTATTGGGCTGGTGAATACCCTCGGGGATCTCTGGTACACCAGCATTGGCATCGGCTCAATGGTTCAAAATAAAAAAAAATACCGAAGTTGCATAAAAAAACAGTAAATTTCGCTATGTTGTACATGTGTTTCAAGGAGCAACCTCTCATCAGCAGCATTAATATAAAAAATAATATGGAAAGCCCTAATCCAAAAGTTGTAACAAAAGAAGTACTCACTACTAAATAAATCGAAATAGGAAGCAAAATCTAGTACCAAGGATATCTACCGAGTGCCATACACGGAATGAAGCCTCGGTATTTTTAAGGGGTTACAATTTCGATAAAAACAGTAAATTTCTATAACACGCAAGGTAAAATTTTCATGTCAGACAAGTCTGACTATTGGGCTGGTGAATACCCTCGGGGACCTCTAGTAAAACAAACAAAACAACTTAGGGACCGACCATTTAACCTGAAGGGGGGGTTATGGTTTTTTTCTGGACAGAAAATTTTTTTCGCGCTTCGCGCGAAACAAATTATCTATTTTTTTCACGCGTATCAACAAAATATTTTTTTTCAAAATTAACATTATTTTTTGGGGCAGAAAGCCTCACTCAGAAAATTTTTTTTCATCATTTTGGCAGCCAAAATATTTTTTTCACATAAAATCAGATCCAAAATATTTTTTTTAGAAAAAAACCATAGCCCCCCCCCCTTCAAGTTAAATGGTCGGTCCCTTATTAAATAATTTAGTCAATGATAATGTCTTTGATAAAACAATTTTTTTTTTGTAGAGAATCGGGCAGGAGATGTTTTGCTAAAACAAAAGGTATCAATCAAAACTGACAGGTAGGGAGACCTTTCCTCTAGATCTGGCCTTTTTCAAAAAAATAATAAGAGAACAAAATAAAAGAAAACCTGCGACAAGGCGGTTTACATAGTTTAAGATGATCGAATCGTCGTTACTGAGACCAAAATCTGTACAGAATAAAAACAACTTTGCAAGTGCTAGTGTCGACGGCACCCATAAAGTTTGAAAGCCTAAACTCTGCTGTGTTCATGGAAAATAAAACAGAGAAATCTAAAATTATCTACGGTCATTTTGTGGGATCAAAGAGTAAGCTAATCTTAATAGAAGGCATGGATACCCCAAATGAACCATTCATCCGCAATGCAAAAACTCGCAAAAGATGTCTGGAAAATGATCAAGATAATTTCATGAATATAAAACACAGGTCTATCAGAAAAAAAAATTGTATTTGTTTTAAAATAGCAAAAACAAGTGTGATCTCAAAACATGCACTTTTCACGATTTCGGATCAAACGACCTATAACTGGGTCAATGACAGGTGTCCTGTGCATTTAAACTTCATGACAAAGTATCTTGTCAGTTAAGACAATCATATCACATTTCACCCATTGCAAAAAGTCATTCCATTTAAACTTAAATGTCACTCTCGAAAGAGCCCCCGATTCTTTACACTGCTGCAATCTTATGCTCCTTAATATATTCCCGAAATCCGCCCCCTTTACAAGAAGATAGTCACTGTCCTTGTACTTGGACAGATGATAATTGTATGGCGCTCAACAGTTTAGCTTTTCATATTTACTTCTATGAAAGTAGACCAATTAAGGGCAAATGGTATTCAATCAATCTACTTTCATAGAAATTTATACTCAATAATAATCTATAATACTGACAGCTGCTATATGCCTCTAATTATCATTTGTGTGTTGACACACATGCAGTAATTTGCTTTACTGGAAAATTTCAAATGAGAATTAAAAAAAACATTAATTCATTTAAGCAAGAATAGTCCATATTAGTTATAAACTTACCAACAACGTAAATTATTTTATCTGTCCTAGATAATGTTTACATTATTTACTGGAGCTATTTATAGAATTTCATTAGCACTTTAGTTGTGTGCAGAGATCAATATTTAGTGCATGGATATTCCACGACAAATTCAATCAAAACATGTTCAATAACTCGTAGAAATAAAAAAGTTTTTTTTTATTTGTCAATAATTTTGTCTTGTGATAGGTTTTAAAGCTACACTATGTAATTATATATTAACAAGTTATCTTTTCCCGCCAAATTGTTGGTCATCGGTAACAGTAAAAGGTGGATATTTTATAAAAATATATCGTACTTAATTTCAACGCCACGTGCGACCATTTGATTTTTAAGGAAGGGGCTTGTGTGATTCCCCCCCCCCCACACCAGAAAAAAAATATTTTCCACAGTGTTATTTTCATGTCAATCTCGAACAAATTATTTATTTTTACCAACTGTCCCATCAAATTATTTATTTGAATTTGCAACATAAAAAGTTTATTCCCCCTGTAATTTCAAGCTCTTTGCAATTTGATATGAAATGCTCCAAATCCTCATTATTACGACTAAAAGGACAGAAAGGGTTTATCAGTACAAGTCAAACTTTGATCGTCTCGATTTTTCATATTAGTGATGAGGTGGTTTAATTAAAATATGATATTGGTTTCTATCCGATTTGTCTTTTTTCTCATGGACTTCGGCTCTTGACAACTCTGTGTCAGTAATTTAGTTATAACTCCCATTTGTATCTATAGGCCGGTATTTTAATGAATTCTTTTTTCTAGTTTTTCTTGGCATCAGTTATTTTTTTTAATGTTAATTTTTTTCTGTATTCTTTTTTTTTCTGATATGCCTCTCTATATAACAGCTACATAAGTTTGTTATTTTTGAAGAGGATTGCACCTGCTTTGTTGATAAATCCACTACCTCCATGTTCTCAAATACCAACTTCACCCTGTCGGCTATATTCATATACTGAGCAACACAAGAAACGCACCACTTTTTTTAATATTACGTAGCTCCCTATAGATATTATAGCCATATCAGCCTTTTTATGTATTTTTTAAATTTCAAATGTCCAGAACAAGTAAAAATTTTTTGTCAAAAAATTTGTCATTTCAAGTCTCAGCAACGGTGTCTGTTGAATGTGTGAGAAAAAACAAGTCAAAGAATTGCTTTCCTCAGAATGAGGTAGTTTGGAAGTTGTATTGTCAAAAGTTAGAAAAACAGTATTTTTTTTAAATCTTACAGTTAGGCGCACAAAAGGTTCAAAATTCATCCTTTTCAACATTTTTTGCATTTTTGGGTGAAACGGTGTTTTATTTTAGAAAATTTAATTGAGAATTCCAAAAAAAGTTTCATTTTTTTTCAGGATAAAAGAAACAATGTGTAAAAATTTCAAGTTGTTTCAGCAAGTATTTGAAGAGATATTTGATGTTGAAGTTTAAAGAAAATAAAAATACACGTTAGTGGTGCGTTTCTTTTGTTGTTGAGTATAAAAATGTAGGATATACATGCGTAAGTTTCGTAATTTATATGCAACAATTGCTGAAAACTATTTCCGTTCGTGCAGACCCTCTCCCAAAAATTTGTATAAAGTTGCTATCCCTAGCCTTATCCATATCAAACCGGTTGTGTTTATTCCTCTTTATACTTAAATGATTAATTTCCTTTGCCCTATTTATCTCACCATCGCAAAATTTTAAGTTTGTCAACTCTAGACTTTTTGTGTTGTTAAATGTTTAGATTAATCATTCCCAATGCTCAGTCTTCTTGTATGGTGATGTACTAGGTCCAAAATGCCTTATTCATCTCTCATACCGTTTGTCAAAAATAGATAGGTCACCTGCACTTGGTATATTCCCTTTACTTGTTCCAAGTCCATTTGTTTACAATACCAATACTAATACTAGTTTTGTTTTAACGTCATTTGAATAGAGCAGTTTATAATTTTTCTCCCTGTTGTATTCCCTGCAGTACTTTAACCTGTCCAGTGGAATGCCCTTCCTATTTGACCTTAATACTCATTTTAAATAAAATTCGCAATTTCCCTTTTATTACATAATGTTCTTAATATTAAATACCGAAGTTACTGTGAATTTTGATTCTGCATATGCGCATTTCGACAACTATTGTCTCTTCAGTGCAGATAAAATTCATAAACTTGTTAAATATTATTTCTTGGATGACTTTGTCAAAGCTTTTTCTGCATCAAAGGTGACGCATTACTTAGTTTTTGTACTTTCCTCTGTTGCTTTTGGTGTTAGGAATGCTGCGCATGATACTCTTCTGTTGTTGTACCTCTTTGTAAATTATTTTGTAACTGATTAAATACTGTAAATACTCTATCTTTGATGATACTTTGAAGCAAATTTTTTCATGACAGTTTTTCCTCTACTAACTGGAAGGAATAATAATAATAGTTTATCTTTGTCTCTTTTTAGTAAAGGTGTTAGGACCCCTGATCTCAGAAAGATTGGAACGTCTAGATAGTCAAAATTAAGTTTAGGATTACAATATAAAGGTGGTTAGTTATATCTATACCAAATTTATAATGTTTTGCTGTTATTCCCACCTCGTCTGGCGATTTTCCAGCTTAAATTTTATTGATAGTTGTATTTATTCCCGAAGTAACCTTTGACAATTTCACAGCCTTTTCTCTCCCTCTAATTTGTCTATGTTTCTACCACTTCTATCTTTTATGTATCACAGTTTCTAATACGGTAGTGGCTAACCGTTTGGAATTTTCATTGACTTGATCCTTGTAGTTGAATATCTTTCACAGTCGTAATTCCCACAGTAAGCGTTTCAATTTTAGCAAGTGGGTGTTTTTCTTTGCAAAATTACTAATTTATGGAAAAAGTTTTGTATCTGCGGTTGATGCTTTCATAATTCTCTCTGCATTTGAATGCCTTTGTGAATTATAAGCTTGTCGTTGGGCCATTTTCAATATTCTTTTTGCTATAGTAATTTTTCCTTTGAGTATGCTGTTTCTTTCCTGGTCTGCTCATAATTTAATTTCTATGTTCTTTGCGCTTATTTTGGTGGTTTTCCATATGCTCCTTCTAGATAGCTTTAACCTTTGGTTTATTTTAGATTTCTCTTATATACTAGTATTCAGTAATTGCTGCCCATCCAGCTTGGTGGAGAATATTCTCTAAATTTCTAAAACCTTGATTAAATTTGTCCTATAATTTTGGCATGAGATTTGGAAGATATTCAGAAAGTTTTTACTTGTATATTTTATCACGGAGGTGATAAAAATACCGAACAGAATTGCCAAGAGGCAAATAGACAAAACAGGTATAAAACCACCGAAAAATTCTCAACCGCATTGGTCCTAACCATATACATCACAATCTGTTAATTTCGGATTTGCTATGATAGATAGAAGTGGTCTTTTCTTTGAGGTTTTTTTTTCAGTAGTACTTCTATAGTCAGTTGGACTGGTACATGATCAGAGATGTTTTGTGCATCTGCTTCCAAAACATAAATTTTTCGGATTATATGTAACATTTCTTTATCCTTCTGTAAAAGGAAGAAGTATATTTGACCGTTGATCGCCCTTTTTGATGGTTAAGAGTTTCGTTGTCTGGACAGATATCATTTGGAACAATATTTCTTCAAAACTTTTGTAGTATTTTGTCATGAGATGTCGAGTATCTATGTAACGATTTATTCATTTCCCCACATGTTATGATGTAATTTGGAATTCTGATATTTCTCTACAATTTCTTCAATTTGAGCCAGTGTGTTTTTGTATTTTTTTTCTGGAATATATACATGTAGAAGGTAATTAGGTTCATTCCCTCTGTTGAATGTGGAGGGCCTGTACTCTATTTCCCTCCTCTTCATATCTTCATTCCATACTATGTCTATGCTTCAAATGCCCTCCATAACCTTTTTTCATAGCTATACTACATCATATCAAATTCCGGTTCGTCGTTGTTATCGACACATTTGGTTTTATCCCTTATATTCTATGACCACTATGAGATATCTGTTTCCCAGAAGACAACATATTTCCCTTAACAGCTAAAGTTGTTTTTCCTCTAATAAATTTTGCTTCACCCAGCAATGAAAGGATATGGAGTAAATGCACAGTAGACAAAGTCTCAACAAATGCATGGAAAAACAAACCAACGGAACAACGCTTTTACTGTTGTTCTTCATCTTGAAGTCACCACGAATTGACATGTTCAACACGGCGGATGTCTTATAAGAAGCATGAACTGCTTACTCTATCGGCGCACCTGATCTCGCCAATGGTTTTTATTGTGTTGTTCAACTTTGTGTGTGTGTGTGTGTGTGTGTGTGTGTGTGTCCTCCTTTTTTCTTTTCTGTGCCGTTACTCATGTTGTTTATGTCTCTGATTCTTTGTTTTTCTGATGTTGCTATTGCCCTTGGATTATTCGTTTTTAGACTGACGGTTCGATTCTCACTAATCTTTCTGTTATTTCAACAAAAAATATCTGAGTCAGCGTTCTTGTATATACAGGATTTTTATTTTTCGAAATATACATCTTCAAAAGCGATATCGTGGTTGCAACATGGAAGATTTCAATATGATGATTAGCCGAACACCGATATGGGTATGTAACGGCTTGTGACCAGACAAGCTCGAGATAATGATAAACCGGAGATAAAGACAGATTCTTGGCAGTATGACAACAAAAACATTCAAACAGATATTGTGATGTCACAGTTGTAGTGGAAAAATGCAAGCGCCCGCTTAATTATAGTCATAATAAAGAGGCTCTCAAAAGCCTGTATCGCTCACCTGGGTCCTATGCAGCACTATAATTCCAAATTGATGGTCCATCTTTGGCGGTGTATGTACATAAAAATCAAAAACTTTTTATAAAATTTAATTAAATTCAGAGAAAATTTTTGAATGCAGTTTCTTAAAGGGCCTATGTAAATCTACGTTACCTGCTGGCAGCTATTTAACATACAACTTTGAAGAGGGTCACCCAAGGACTATCATATCAAAATTCTACTGAAATTGTTCAAGCAGTTTCAGAGGAGAAGATCTTTTTATTCATTCCCATTGGGTCCTATGTTAAACTAAGTTTTGCTACTGCATGGTGGCCATGTCGGAAGACAGATCAGCTCTAAAGTAACAAACTTGTCAAAATCTCAAAAGTATCATTTATACAATGTTTCAATTGAATCCATTCAGTGGTTTTCTTTTATATCTTTGTATGCATTTCCCCATAGGGTTCAATTCATTGCTGGCGGCTATATTGGATGATGGATCAGCACCAAAGTTACAACACTTGGTCAGCTTCTCATAAGCATCATTTATGCAAAGTTTGGTTTAAATCTATGCAGCAATTCTATAGAAGATGATCTTATGTTAAAGTAAGTTCACAGCTGGTGACACTTGGTCAGCTCCCAACAGGCATCATTCATGTCATGTTTGATTTAAATCCATTCAGCAGTTCTATAAAAGATTTTTGTGTGCATTTCCCATAGGGACCAATGCTGTGGGTCATATAAAATGACGAATCGTCACCTAGGTAAAAATACTTAGTCAGCACCTCATAAGCATTATCAATGCCAAGTATGGGTCAAAGCAATTCAATGGTTCTCAAAAAGAAGTTCTTTGCATGCATTTTCCCATTAGGTCCAATGTTAAAATTTAATCAGATTTTCTTCAAAATTTCAGCATGGGTAGATCTTCTCATTCTGATCATTTTTACATCATGTCAGATTTTTGATATCTGGAACGGTTTTTGAGTTATTTCCCAAAAACTGTCATTTACACCCTATGTTCTATTTTTAGTAACGACAGCTATGTTGTTTGACCTAAGACATAGAAAATAACAAATTTGAAACTAGATACCCTAGTGATGATTCGGTTGAAGTTTGGTTCCATTTGACCCAGTGGTTTCAGAGGAGAAGATTTGTGAAGGACGGACGGACGCCAAGTGGTGGCAATAGCTCACCCTGGCATAGCCAGGTGAGCTAAAAATAGCTTCACATTTCTCATAAATTGAGGCCATCTCACGATATTATCCACTGGACTCTGGACTGAACACTTTGAATTGCTCAATAACTTGCATTTTCAGACCAATTTACTTCAAAACAAAACTGAAGCAGAATTACTCAAGCATAACATGCAGGTCAAGGTAAAAAAAAAAACTGCATAATGGCCACTGGAGAATTATCCATGTTGACCTGCTGACCAAATTGAACTGCTGAGAATGTACACCAAAAAATGATGGTCAAAAATGAAAATGTCTGACGCATTATGTTGTACACTTATTAATAACTAAAACAGGTTTTTCATCGTTTACCCTGCCTTTTCACGAAGTTTGAATAAAAGTAACTATTCCAGTGGCACGTTCCATTATTTATATACAGGAAGTGCCCCGAGCATCTATGCCTCTCAGTTTGTTTTAAGTGGACTTAAATATAAATATGTTACATATGGCGTGTACATTTCATGACTCATTCGCTATTGCCGTGCCTGTAGTTTGTACAGCAATTTTGTCAACAGTGCGAAATTACTGTCTTAAAAACTTGTACATCAAGGGTATGTTCAGTCAATGTTGCAATTGTCACTACAGTAGTTTTACGGTCGGCACCACAATTTGACAGACCATTACAATGTTTCTGTTTCACAAATGAGAACAGATATCTTTGGGTAGATCCAGAGTTTGTCACCGGACTGACTTACACCGACTGTGACAAAACCGGACTTTTCACTGGCAGTGTGACGGGTGCCACGCGTGGAGCAGATCGTGCTTACCCTTCCGGAGCACCTGATGATACCTCAGTTTTTATAGGGGTTCACACTGCTAGTGCTTTAGTTTTGTGGCGTTCTTGTTTATTTTTGTTTATTTGTTATGTCTTTGTCATTCTGTCTCAATTCATGTTGCTGTGAATTGCCGTGATTTTGGATTTATGATTTTAGAATTTCTCCTTTCCTCGTTCTTGTTTCGGTCTTCGTTTGCCGATGTATTACACAAAAAAATTAATAAGTTCTCCAGCCAAGCAATTTAGGCCAAGGTCAAGTAATAATTACTTACTGACATATATATACCCATCGAATTGCACCAATATACTGTTGATAAAGGATTCAGATAAAATGAAATTCAATATGAAACATAGGTAATAAACGATTACAAAGTTCGCCTCGTTATGGCACATGGACACGGCAACCCAATTTTGCCAGGGTGCTGACCTACCATCCCTAATGCATCCATACAAAAGTTAGATGATCTTACAATGTACAGACTGAGATCTGAACTCAAACATTAACTTTAGTGTAAGTCGATCATATGGAAAATATAGGTCAAGGTGACTTAACTTGCCTGGATGTTGGCCTACTGCCAAAGATGCATGTACATGCAAGGTTAGATGATCCTACCATGTACAGTTGTGTAGATCTGAAATCAGACATAAACTTGAATGTAAGTCGATCATGCAGAAAATATAGGTCAAAGTGACCTTATTTTGCCCGGGTGCTGACCTACCGCCAAAGATGCATGCACATGCAAGGTTAGATGATCCTACCATGCACAGTTACGTAGATCAGAACTGGGACGTAAACTTGAATTTAAGTCGATCATGTGGAAAATATAGGTCAAAGTGACCTAATTTTGCCTTTACGCTGACCTACCGCCAAAGATGCATGCACATGCAAGGTTAGATGATTGTACCATATACTGTTCCTTAGATCTGAACTCGGACGTAAACTTGAATGTAAATCGATCATGCGGAAAATATAGGTCAAAGTGACCTAATTTTGCCTGGACGCTAACCTACCGTCAAAGATGCATGCACATGCAAGGTTAGATGATCCTACCATGTACATTTACTTAGATCTCAACTCGGACTTAAACTTGAATGTAAGTCGATCATGCAGAAAATATAGGTCAAATAACTAAATACCGAAGTTACTGTGAATTTACTTTCTGCATATGCGCATTTCGACAACCTATGTCTCATCAGTGCAGATAAAATCTAAACATTTGGAAGACCAGAAACTCAAAGATGTTTAAAAACTGATGAGAACAAATAGCCAATATGATCTAAATGTAAAGCCAAAATCAGCTAAGGACAGAGCTTTGCATGAGGGAGATACTCCTTAGTTTTAAACAAAATTTGCAAAAATTTAGATATTGTAAGGATCCAAATATAATCGGTTTTCGGGTCAGCACTGAAGTACTGACTACTGGGCTGGTGAATACCCTCGGGGACTAACAGTCCACCACCAGTGGCATCGACCCAGTGGTAACAAATAACTAAATACTGAAGTTACTGTGAATTTACTTTCTGCATATGCGCATTTCGACAACTTATGTCTTATGTCAAAGTGACCTAATTTTGCCGGGATGCTGACTTACTGCCAAAGACTCATGCACATGCAAGGTTAGATGATCCTACTATGTACAGTTTCTGAGACATCAACTCAGACCTAAATTTAAATGAAAGCCAATCAAGCGGAAAATATAGATCACAGAGACCTAATTTCCTGGGAAGATGTTAGATAGCCCAAGATACATCTGTATGCAAAGTTTGATGACCCTACCCTTCATAGTTACCAAGATATATACCTAAATGCGGACGCGGACGTAGACACGGACGCCAAGGGTACTCCAATAGTCCCCCTTAACTTCGTTGAGGCGAACTTAAAATGAAGCTGGTGAATAGAAGCAAAGAATTTAATGAAAAAGTATGCTAGAAAGTTCATAGCAGAAGACATTATATGGACAGGCGTGTTGTATGCAAGTACAAATGTATTGCAGTTTCAATGTTCTTAAGCTGTTGAAAGGTTTAAAATGCCATTGAAGCCACCAGAATGTAACACCTATAATTCGCTGTCAGAGATCTTTGAGTGCGCTTTCAAAAGGGTCCAATATTAAATCATGTCCATACTAGAAGCTGCTAAAAGCCGTTTTGAACGAGTTATGGACCTACTGCGCACATTTTTTAAAGAGAATTATCTCTATATTTAATTTTTATTCCAATTGGCATGGTAGGTACAGAAGAAAGTTTGGATATTTTTCAAATAGATATTCCCTGCTGGCCTGCTACTGTTCAAGTGTTCTAGAAGAAAATCAAAAGGTGCAATGGTAATCAAATATATAAATAAAAATAACCCTGGTAATCAAATAATCACCATTAAGCCCCAAATAATCAGGTAAACAAGAAAGCCAATTAGAATCTATTGTGATTAGACCTTTGAATGTTTTTGCAAATGATTTCCATGTTAAACTATGCCCCATGTTCACTGATGGCTGGCCACCCTCTCAAAAGGGATGCTGAAAAAATCCTGAAAAAGGATCACTGAAGGACTATTGCCACCAGGTTTAGTTCTAAAATAGCCGTGACGTTTCAGAGATCTTGGAATACACAGTTTATATTAGCTTGAATAGGGGTAAAAGAAGATGGATGCCCAAAAATGCCTGGCTATATAGCTTACTGAACAAAACAGAGTAAAAAAACTTACATGATAAATTCTAAGATACAGGGGGCATAACTCCAGAACCATTTCTGCCTTCGAATCTAAACTAAACAAGTTTAAAAGAGAGCATAGAATTTCAACCACATATTATATTTCAGACAAAACTCCAGAACCATTTTTGCCTTCGAATCTTAAATCAATCCTGGCCTAAACAAGTTTAAAAGAGAGCATAGAATTTCAACCACATATTATATTTCAGACAAACCGACAGATGTAGACAGGCAAATACATAATTGAACGTATGGCAGTGTGGTCAGATATAAATAACAAACAGTAAATAATGATGTTTATATTTAGAAAGCATGAAAAAATGGGTCAAAGACTCAAATGGCAGTGTTGCGTTTTGGTGCTTCTAGCTATAAAATGTTGATTAATTGGTTCCCTAATGGGTCTGTGTATAGAATATGTTGAAAATATTGATAAAAGATGACTTAGTAAAAAAGTCTGGAAAAATATGAAATAATATTGGAAATAATTCCATAAAGTCAGGCGCACATCTTCAATATATATAGAAAAGTCAGGCGCACATCTTCAATATATATAGAAACATTCTGTGAAGTTGATGAAAATTGCAGGGGGGGGGTTGATTTCACAAAATAGGTACCCTATGTTGATAAAAAAAGGACTAAGTCCCAAAGTCCAGAAAAATTGGAAAAAATTTCCAAAATATTTCCATAAAGTCAGGTGCACATCTTCAATATATATAAAAACATCCTTTGAAGTTTCAAAGATGTGGGTTGAAAACTGTAGGAGGAGTTGATTTCACAAAATAGGTACCCTATGTTAAACTTTTTGTTAAAAAAAATGACTAAGTTCCAAAGTCTGGAAAAATTGGAAACAAAATCCAAAATAGTTCCATAAAGTCAGGTGCACATCTTCAATATATATAGAAACATTCTGTGAAGTTTCAAAGATGTGGGTTGAAAACTGTAGGAGGAGTTGATTTCACAAAATAGGTACCCTATGTTAAACTTTTTTTTTAAAAAATGACTAAGTTCCAAAGTCTGGAAAAATTGGAAAAAATTTCCAAAATATTTCCATAAAGTCAGGTGCACATCTTCAATATATATAGAAACATTCTGTGAAGTTTCAAAGATGTGGGTTGAAAACTGTAGGAGGAGTTGATTTCACAAAATAGGTATCCCATTTTCCCCGCCCGCCGCCCGCCCGCCCAACATTCACCATACTATAACCCGGATTTGCACTCCGTGCAACCCGGCCAATAAAATGAGGTACATCATGATAAATTGATAGTCACTTTTATTTCTATATTATGGCAACCTCAAATATTACATAATTTGACCATTTTAAATACAAAATTATGAAAAATTTATGCAAGGTTCAAGAAAGGCTAACATCAGACATGTAAATTGTGAAATTTCAAACTGTAAATTAAACAGGTGCTCTTATGCTTCCATTTGGCTCTAAAATTAAAGTTAAATGTTAGTGAAAATTGGTGCTAGCTAAATACTTCTTAAATTAACAAATTTTAGATATTACTAAAGATGCCTTTAATTTTTTTCAATAATTCAACAGTATCCTACATGTTAAGGATGGTCACCCCTCAAGTTTATTATATCATGGATTTAAAATTAATATTTTTATTTATTAAAATATAGATCATACATCATTTTAAGCAAAAACATGATAGGTCAGTGTAGTTGTTTTTGAGATCTAAGCGCCTGGAATTTTGGCGGGAAACCAAACTTCTCTAGACTTTTCATTCACTTTGCATTAAGGCAATCAATCTTTGAAATACAAAGAGGGAATATCAAGAATTTAATCAAATTTTGTCTGAAGTCTATTCATGATGTATACTATCATATTTTGAAATGAAAAATAGGGGTCAGTGTCCAAAATTTTCTAATGCATCATGATGGATAAAATAAGAGAATTCCGAAAGTTGATGACAGTTTCAAAAACCTGAGGAGTGACCATCCTTAAATACAAAATTATGAAAAAATTATGCAAGGTTCAAGAAAGGCTAACATCAGCCATGTAAACTGTAAACCGTAAATTAAATAGGTGCTCTTATGCTTCCATTTGGCCCTAAAATTTAAGTAAAATGTTAGTGAAAATTGGACCTAGCTAAATATTTCTTAAATTAATCAAATTTCAGATATTACTAAAGATGTGTTTCATTTTTTTTTCAATAATTAACAGTATCCAACATGTTAACAAGAGAATAATCAATCATTTTCAGAATAATGGTAAATTTTGGGCATTTTCTTGAAACGTTTGAGCTTTTACTCTGTTGTGAAGTATTTTGTCTATACAAACAATAGAACATTTATTCTTTTTCTGTGCCTCAAATAGTATTCCCTCATCAAAATAATAGTCGAATTTCATATTTACAGGATGACTGCTAATTAACCATGTTTTTCAAAGGGAGGTCACTCGCTAACACCCGTCATTCTGGTTTTCGGTCTCATTAGGGAAAGGATGGTCAGTAAATATTTTCTCTGGCAACGGTTACGATTTTCACTGTGGTAAGTACCCGAATAGCTTGAAATAATTTATTTAAAGACAACTGAGATATTACCCCTAGTCCAGTGATAGATACCCATGTATTCAAATCTACTGCTGTCCCTTATTACAATGAAACCCTAAACCTGACTGTCGGGTCAGTAGGTTACTTCCCTTTGTGGAAAACGTTATAAAAACTGAGCCAAAGTTGGGATAAGAAATAAACATGAAAGTGGTCTATTGGACGACCATAAACCAAAAGATTTTAAAAAGCTGATAGAGAAAAATAAAGACAAGACAAAGGCAAGTGATCCTTAATGTGACTGTTGATCCTGCACTCACTGTATAGGAACAACACCAGATATTGGTACTAGGACTGGTACCATCAATGAAGAAAGGCATTGAACTGTTACCATACAGTTAAATTGGTACCAACTAAGCTAAAGTACGCACAATGAAATTTGCCGCAGCTTAAATCGCCGTAGCTATTTGGTTTTAAATAACACCCTAATAAAACATATGTGTATCATTTTCTAATTTTTTGCCGTTACTCTTGGTATATTTACCGAAATAGTCAAAGTTCAAATAAAAATATTTTCCATAGACCTTCATGTTAATTCCACTCAAATTTTAAAGAAATTCGATGTGGGAGTGATTGTTGAATGATTTACGCAAACCAACAAACTAATGAAAAGACGCCAAATGGATTGCCGATGGATTACTTATTTGCATATAGGGTGCTTGTTTGTTGTTTATTCGGGTGGCCAATGAACAAACAGAATTTTTATTTGTTTACTAATTTACATAAAAATGTTTAGGTAAATCTGAGAATAAAATTTACAGAACCAATATCCAGTTACCATTTATTTTTATTAAAATAAATTTGTTTACAGGTAAAAAGTTTTTGTTGACACTTTGTCAAGTAATTACATAATTATTTTTTGCTTTGCAATCGAGATTAACTCCCGACCCATGTGTTTTGGTTAATCGATAGACCCCAGGGCATTATAACAATAAATACAGGTGTTCAGTTAACCAGGTATTACTCCCTCTGTTTTCGACTCCAATTTGCTGTCAAAATAACATAGGAGGGTAATGGAAAACTTTTTAACCATTTGTTGTGGCTACTTTAGTACCAATATTACTGTACGGTAACAGTTCAATGCTTTTCTCCATTGACAGTACCAGTCCTAGTACCAATATCCATTGTTGTTCCCATACGGTGGCACTGGGGCAGGCTACACAAACAGGATCTAAGCGGAGGGCCAAGTTCAGCAAAAGACAGTAATTTGTAAGAGGAAGACACAAGTACTCCTTAGTTGTTAAAAAAATTTAAAACAATTGGGTAAACCTCCACTGGATTTTACAGAGTTTGAATTCTACAGAAATACAAGGAAATCCTCAACAAACAACATACAGAACTTTACATGTAATTGCAGTAACAACATGATTTACATCATAACAAAAATCAACAACCATATTTGTCTACTTTGATCTTTTAACTTGACATTAAATATTGCTTAAGATTTGAACACAAAAAAATTACCCATTACTCTCATAGACCTGAGAACAGTTCAAGTTAAATTTGAAAAAATGGTTCTATGAAGCAACTGAATTTTTGGACAATTTATTTTCATGTATCAGGTCAGACTCAAAATTTACTATGTGTAATATCATGAGTCAAAAATTCACAATAATAAAATTTCTGACATTTTCTTCTTGCAAATAATGTGAACATTAATTTCTCACTAATACTTAAGTTAACAGAAATGCCCTAATTGTGAAAAACTTTAACTCAAGTAATAATCATATGCTTTATGTGTTTACAGCGTTTTATTCTGTCAATAGTCTTTCAGGGTTTAATTTGACACTGAGGTTTCATATACAAAATAATGATTAAATTAAAAAAAAAAAAACAAAATTCTTTGTTCTTTATCCCCTATTTCACAATATTTTCATTTAGTAAAACAAGAGCTGTATATGTGGTGCTGTTTTTAAGGAAATGGAAATTTTTCAAAGGGGGATGTAATTTCATAAGTGCATTACAATAGAAATTAGCATTTCACAATTTATTAATATAAGAAAGATAACAGGAAACACCTACAATGGCCGTAAACCACAATCAAATGCCACAATCCACCAGGGAACCGCACGAGAAAAACAATAAAATGACAAAAGACAAACATGGACAACGATAGGAACTCGGGATAGCCGGACTTGGTACCGGCACTAGCAAGAGCTAGCGGTAGGGTTAAACCGGTTTATGGGTACCCAGACCTTAATTTCAATGGTGTATCATCTTTTTTTATATTATTATTTTTGAATGTATTAAAAATATGCAAAGTAGTTTCAGAGTCTATAGAATTTATTCCCTCTTAAATCATTTCCCAATCATTTCTATGTTCAACTGATTTTTGCACTTAAAAAGAATGGTAAAAATTTTATTTTTCATTTTGAAAAACATTAAACATGTGTTTTTCAATGCAGAAAATCTCATAAAATTCTATATTAGCATGATTAGAGTACTAGTATCAATACCCTGAAAATACCTTGATGTTTAAATTTAAGAAATCCTTGTTGCAAGCTATCTTTATTGAAGTTTTAACATGGGTAGGCATTACATTCATGATTATTTTAGCCAAAGTGTTAATAACAATAACTAATTATTCAGGCTTACAGGTTTCCAATGTTTATTCTATTCTTGTTCAGATACTTCTTCATTGGCAAATACGGAGGTGGGGGTTCTGGGGTTGGACCCCCCTTTTTTCTTTTTTTTTTTCATTTTGTAGGCCAACATCAGTTGAAAAATGCTAAAAAAATAACTGTAACCAAAATGGACCCACCTTCTTAAAGGTTAGAATTGTCCCTTATTCCTTAAATTATCCAACTGGCCCCATAATACAAATATAAGTAACAAAAAAAAAAGAAACACCCCTCGGGCACTTCTCTCACCCCAATCTCCTCCACAATAAGAACTTGTTATGAATATTCATTTCTTTCAAGAAATGCATCTTACATGCAAAGAAGTAAAATAAAGAGTCTTTCCTAGAACTGCTCTAAGGTATAAAGACAATAAAATAAAAACATATACCCCCCTCATTGCATTCTGAAAAAAAAAATGCCTAGAAAAAGCTTATCTGGCCTAACTGAAAAAAAACAGATCTATATCAATACATACAGCATGTACAGACACAGTGTAAATACATTGTTGACATTAAATTTGACAACTCCAATATCGAATAAAACACTGCAATATTTGCAATGCAAAATAAAGTGTTTGACACCTTCTTTGTATAATATAGTTAGACATTACAAATTATGCAGTTCTTAATATAATATGTACTCCAGAATCTGTGGATACAGGTTCACTTAATTCTCCTACTTCTAACGCATAGGTAGCATCCTCAAAGGGTTTCTGCATCTGTCCCCGACCAAATGGACCTAAATCTCCCCCTCTTTTTGCTGAACTGCAATCACTAAATTGTGATGCCAATTCTTCAAAAGTACTCCTACCAGACACAATCTCTTCACGGTAACCTGAAAGAAAAAAATGTTTGAATCCTATAAAATCAAAGATACTTGTGTTTCAAATGTTGAGTTAAAAATTTGAAAATGGACCATGTTTTCAAAGATACCCTCATTGATATGGCTGCTGTCTGTCCATCATTCTTCCACCTATACTTCTGTCACCAAAAGAACGTGAATATTACCAGTCAGGGGACTGACTGGCGCAAGTCTGCAGAGTTTTAGACTTGTTTTGGTCTTTTATTTTTCTTAGTTTTGTATGCATAGACCTGTTGAAGTCTAAAATTTTTAGACCTAATGACATCTAATGTTTATTTCCTGTTGCACAGGTGTTTCAAATTTTATGGATAATTAGACTTGCATAAGTCTAAAATTTGCTAAATTGACCATTTTCAGGGTTCATACACCTTTTTTGTTCCAATTTTCCATGACTTTTCAAGTATTTTGTTAAAATTCCAAACCCAAAATCACAGACATTTATGAATCATTCTGACAAGAATTCAGTAAATGTCATGCTTTGTTCCCATCATATTATCTGGTTTCTTTTTATCCCCTCGCCCAACGAAATTGGGGAGGGGATATAGCTTTTGAACTGTTCGTCCGTTCGAACTTAACACCATATATCTTTTGAATAACAAGTCGTAGATGGACAATGTTTTGTTCATGGATGCATCTTGAGGAGAACTTGAAGTTGATATATAGAATAGGTGGGTTTGACCTACATTTCATGCATGAGTGACTTAGGTTAAAGTTTTTGTAAGAGTCCAGATCTGGGATACTACAACTTGTAGAGGAATAATATTTTGTATGTAGATGCGTCTTGTAAAGTTACGAAGGTCCAGATAAAAATAAGGTCACTTTGACCTACATTTCATGCATGAGTGACTTAGGTTAAAGTTTTTGTAAGAATCCAGAAGGGATACTACAAGTCGTAGAGGAATAATATTTTGTATGTAGATGCGTCTTGGAAAGTTACGAAGGTCCAGATAAAAATTAGGTCACTTTGATATATTTGGTTTTATGGTCTTCCAAACGTTTAGATTTTATCTGCACTGAAGAGATATAAGTTGTCGAAATGCGCATATGCAGAAAATAAATTCACAGTAACTTCGGTATTTAGTTGATTTGACCTACATTTCATGCATGAGTGACTTAGGTTAAAGTTTTTGTAAGAGTCCAGATCTGGGATACTACAAGTCGTAGAAGAATAATATGTTGTATGTAGATGTGTCTTGGAGAGTAACGAAGCTCTATGTAAAAATTAGGTCACTTTGACCTACATTTCATGCATGAGTGACTTAGGTTAAAGTTTTCGTAAGAGTCCAGATCTGGGATACTACAAGTCGTAGAAGAATAATATGTTGTATGTAGATGCGTCTTGTGAAGTTATGAAGCTCCAGATAAAAATTAGGTCACTCTGACCTACATTTCATGCATGAGTGATTTATGTTAAAAGTTTTTGTAAGAGTCCAGATCTGGGATATTACAACTTGTAGAGGAATAATATTTTATATGTAGATGCATCGTATAAAGTTAGGAAGCTCCAGATAAACATTAGGTCACTTTGACCTACATTTCATACATGAGTGACTTAGGTTAAAGTTTTTGTAAGAGTCCAGATCTGGGATACTACAACTTGTAAAGCAATAATATTTTGTATGTAGAGGTGTCATGTAAAGTTAGGGCACAACATTTCTTGCATGACTGGCTCAGATTTAAGTAACAAGCCAGATCTTGAATAGTACAACTTCCTTGAGTGCTTATATTACTAGACAAACATTCATTAAACGGGTGAGGGAATTAGCTGTCGTTTTGTGTCTTAGTTAGTGTCTTGTTTGAATAAAAATTAACAGGAGAAAAGCTGTTGATAAAAAGAAAACCAGGATGATTACTTCCCCTTTAATGACTTTTGATTACTTCCTTTTAATATTGACCTCACTGACAAGATATATTAGACAACAAACTCACAAGTTTCCTACGACAATAAAATATTTTTTACATTTTGATTATTTTCAAGACCTCTCAAGGACTTTTGGCAAAAATACTGGATTCCATGACTTTTCAAGGCCTTTAATTTTCAAATTGAAATTCCATGACTTTTCAAGGGTTCAAGGACCCGTACGAACCCTGCATTTTAATGAGCCAAGTGTCAGTATTAAGAGGTGGGGCGTCCAGACCCCTAATTGGAATTACATGGAAGTTTAATTTTCCATTTTGATCAGAAAATTATTGGTTACTTGGGCAAAATTAGGACATCAGGTGTACAATCAATTAAAGATTGTTATCAAAGAAAACAAAATTATTAATATCAACTAAATGCTTTTGTAGATTTGTATATTTGTATTTAAATTACAAGGCACTAGTCATGATTCTTTTTCAATGATAAACAATAAGAAGGATAATTGTAAGCACAAAAACATAAAAAGGGAAATTTCCCTTAGACTTGTACAAGTCTGATCAATTTTAGGCTTGTTCAGGTCAAAATTGCTCAACAAAACCTATAATTCCAGACTTGAAGAGGTCTAAAATAATAAGACTGACTCAAGTCTGTCCCCTGACTGATTACATATGATATTACATATCAACAATCAAAGTGCTTGAAGCACTAGAAGGTATCTTTGCTACTGATTTTCCTGTTTCTTGGCAAAAAAGTGCATGTGAAAACGGGAAAGGATGTCGAGCCTAAAGCGGGAACCATTGAAAATTGAGCCCGTGAAACCGGGAAAAGCCGGCTCTTTAAGAGTCTTTGCAAAATATTTTCCCGCCGGGGAAACGGGAAAAAGGGTAAAAAATTGCCAGGATTTCGGGAAAGGGACCCCCATCGGGCCCCCAATCAACATTGGATAAAATATCAAATTTATTCACACAATGACCTTGGCATGATAAAAGGAAACTCTTCAATACAACAAATTTCAGCAGTGAACATTAATGTATTTGAAATTTGGTGGACATTGTGTCCGGCAGTATTTTATGGCTTATCAGACCGACCAAAATATGGCCAGGCCAAAAGTTCCTATATGTTTTGTATTATCAGAGATTTCCAAATTCTTAAAACTTCCTGTTTGAAATGATCTTTCGACTGAGTGTTAGTCAGTTTTATCGATTTGATGGAAAATTTTTGACTGGTAATGCTAGTGATAACAAAATAAAGTATCAAACCTACCAGATGAATATTGTTTTTGCAGCCTGAAACCTCATTTCCAGTGCTCAAGCTCAGTGAACAATGTTGGTCATTCGGACCAACACTTTACGATTTTTACCAGTGCTTCTACAAAAATGTCAGTTTCGTATGTCAGACCGAAGGAGACTGCAATAGGCTCTTAAGAGCCTGTATCGCTCACCTGGACCATGGCCTTCTGGTTATCCCAGAGGCAAGAAATGTTTTTGCCACTAGTTTCCACCCTGGATAAGTTATGAACCAGGGTTGGGTTCAATTACTTTAAAAAGTAATTAAATACTTTCAATTACATTCAATTGCATTTTTCCTCAATTACATTACATTGCAAATATGGTGTTCTTTGAAAAGTATTTGATTATTTTCAGACTGTTTTTAAAGTCTGATCATGTTTTATTATATTTCTTTGTCGGGCTTTTTTGATAAAAAAACGTTCTTGCTAAGGACCACTTTCGACACTAGTTTTGAAGTGGAGACGTCATTTTGTAAATGGCAGTCAACAAACAATTTTCAACATCAGTTTTGAAGTTGCAACATCAATATCTATTTGGAAATCAAATTTCTTTGAAATCGGACGATGTTGAATTTTCCCGCCTTTTTGGCAGCCATTTTAAATATGGCGGTCAACGAACAATTTTTAACATCAGTTTTGAAGTTGCGACATCAAGACCTATTTGGAAACCAGACATTGAAATCGGACAATGTTGAATTTTCCCGCCTTTTTTGTCGGCAATTTTGAAAATGACCGTCAACGAACAATTTTCAACACCGGTTTTGAACTCGCAACATCAAGATCTATTTAGAAACAAAATTTCATTGAAATCGGAAAATGTTGAATTTTCCCGCCTTTTTTGGCGGTCATTTTGAAAATGGCTGTCAAGGAACAATTTTCAACATCAGTTTTGAAGTCGCCACAGCATGGCAAACATTTCATCAATTTACACTTAACCATCATCTTCTATAGTTTTGGAAATAATAGATGAAAAATACGAAAATTAAAAAAATTCAGTGAAAAAATGGCAATAACTCCTACAAGGGTTTATGGATTTTATTCAAAATTTCAGGGTGGGTAGGTCTTGATATGCTGAAATTTTTGCAATTTACACTTGACCTCTATCTGTTACACTTTTTGAAATAAAAATTAAAAATGCAAAAATTTTGAAAATTTCACAGAAAAAGGGCTATAACTCCCAGACATTTTTTCAGATTTTCTTCAAAATTGCACAGTGGGTAGATCTCATCATGCTGATCATTTTTACACCTGTCAGATTTTTGATATCTGTAACGGTTTTCGAGTAATTTGCAAAAAAAAGCAATTTACCCCTATGTTCTATTTTTAGTAACAGTGGCCATGTTGTTTGGTCTACGGACATAAAAATCACAAACTTGAAAGTGCATACCCTGGTGATGATTCAGGCTAAGTTTGCTTAGTATTGGTCGAGTAGTTTCAGAGGAGAAGATTTTTGAATAAAAGTTAACGGACGGATGGACGGACTGATGGACGGACGGACGGACGACGGACGCCGAGTGATGGCAAAAGCTTACATGGCCTTTGGCCAGGTGAGCTAAAAAGAAATTGAATATATTGCAATTACATTTTGAGAAAAAATTAAAGTTCATCAACTGATTTATCATCTAAAAATATACTCTGGCTAATGAAATATTATTCCGAGAGTCTACTGTTTTTCATCATAAATGTTTTAAAACTTTAAATATCCATTCTGCAGGGTTTTAAAAGGTCTTTCTACAGGAGCTGATGTTTGCATTCGCATCTAGAGTTTATTCCATCCAATATACATGATATACCCTCACTCACAGAAGTCATGAGTGGGGACAGACAATATTTTCACAAGTTACAATTAATTCAGAAATACATGTATATTAGACCAAAATTTGACACATTGTCTTTGAGGTCATTAATGCCTGAGGCATGGGATTAAGTCTAGTCTTTTGTGTAAATCTGCTGATTGTCTATAATCATTAATAATTATATCATACCTGTTAACCTTCTGAAACCCAATTGCAGGAGATCTCCTGCAATCCAGTTTCAAATTGCAGGAGATTTTGCGTAATGTCATTTTCGACTTGTTTCCAAGTTCAAAGGTTTCCCCCTGCCAGTATGAAATGCACAACCAGTAACAAAAATTCTGGGTGGGTGGGAAGGTTTTATATTATTTTTGCACTGATTTACACTGAAATTGGTAGGAATTTAAAGAAAATTTCTGAATAATTATAAATTACAAAAAAATGAGCTTAGAAAAATTAGGGTGGATGGGGATGAAAATGTATTAATTAATTTATTGAGGTCTAATGAAAATTCAGCTCTTTTTTGAACTTTCATTAGCTTTCCACCATCTGAGGAAAATATTAACTTAAGTAAGAAACAACCTGTGCACTCAGTCACTGATTTTTTTTTCTTTGAGCACTCAGACTTTTAAATTTATATTGTATATATGAATCTATGAATTTACAATCATTGTTATCCCAATCAATTTTTCAGGTAGTAAGGTCTGGTGGGGGGTCGTAGGTATGGCAGCACATATGGCATATAGTCACTGATTTGTTATAGAAACAAGTTTCAATGATCATTTGAATGGTCATGGTGAAATAACAAGAGATCAGTATATATCAATATATAACTAGATGTTGTCGGAAACGACAGCTATCCCCGCACTCCCTGTTCGACACAGAAAACAGTTGTTATACACCCTTGGCATAATTTTTTTCACTATCTTTGAAATCTACCTATTGATAGTCATTATTGTTACTAAAAGAATTCTAGGATATATGGTTGCTAAGTAGAATTCCAAAANGCTGGATATCAACAAGAGTTATGTAATTTCAAAATATAATAAACGAGCCTTTGGCGAGTTTATTATATTTGAAATTACATAACGAGAGTTGATATCCAGCGATTTACAATTTTTTCGAGTTGTTAAAACTATTTGTCGTATGATTTTCATATTTAATTGGTGCCGAACTGCTGTTAACAACACCGTTACTAGGCAACGTAAATCACGGCAAACGAGATCTTACAGTAGTCCAATAGAAACGTCATGCGTGATGTGCTATTACTTGTCGCTCGACCAATGAATTTCACGTGAAAGACATGCAACTCCAGCTTAAAAGTCTCGTTGCGTACCACAAATAACTATTCGTGCAAGGAATATGTATAAAAAGGGTGAATCATAAGAGAATGTATATTATTCAGTTGAAGCAGTTGAAGCATCAATCTTAGAAATATTGAAATGAATTGGTACAAAATTTTGCAAAAAAAAGGAAAAAAGGTTCTAGCGTGAAATCACATTAGAAATTTATGTATTTTTGTAACAATCAGTGACTGTCACACATAAATATTGAATTAAGACAATTCATACATACAACCTCGTATAGGCTCTGACATATTTTGTGTTTATGTTCTCTCTGGTTTGCAGTAATTCAGATTGGTGTTATAATTTGATAAATATCATACGTGTAACTATTTCTTATCAGATAGCAAAATGACGAAATACGATTCTTGCAGATGGTCAATTCGACAACCTATATATATAGTCTTTTACATGCAGACAAAAATCAAAACACATTGGGAAACAAAAAAATCCGAATATTTTTTTAATTATTGAGAATTTTAAAAGTATCTTTACACTTACCCGATCCGTTGCTCATTTTGATTATCTTTCAAGTCTAAAACAAACAAAGCAACCTATTAAATATTTTACTTTTATAAAACAAATTTTTGTAGAGAATCGGGAAGATGTTTGCAAACAAAACGTATCAATCAAAACTGACACAGGTAGGGTATCTGGCCTTTGTTAAAATATAATAAGAGAATATATCAAAATAAATCTTGCAACAAGGCTGTTTACATATAGTTTTAGATATGAAAAAAAAGGAAATGGGGTAAATGTCAAGGAGACAACATCCCATATCCAGGTTAAAACGACCAAATACATAGCATCTAGGGATCATCGTACGGTCTTCAACACAGTGAGGAACCTCACACCATATAGCAAGCCCTAAATGGCCCCCAAAAGGTAAAAAAAAGGTGAATAAATCAATGGAAACAAACCACGTCCAATAACCCAAATATCAATAAAAGAAGACAAGGACAAGCCAATGACCAACATATTCCTGACTTGGAAAAGGCGCAAAAATTGCGATGGGGTTAAACTCGTTTTCTTGGATCCAAACCCTCCCCCTATGCGTGGTGAATGGCTAAAAAATAAATACACAAAAAGACTCACAGTAAAAATCAAACTAGAAAAAAGTCCAACTTATCAAGACGAGTACCCTTACAAGAAAGAACAAAAAACATGAAGACAATACACACAGGTACTACCCGGACAAATGCTCGCAGTTACTGACAGCTAGCTATGACATAATTTCCGTTGACTATGATATCAAGCCTTCTTACATATGAAACTTCAATTGAAATACTTCTGAAAAAATTTGGTATAACAACATCATCAATTATGAAAGAAGAACATGATATTGTGCAACGCCAAATACTGCCAATATGAAAAAATGTTTAAATTTCGTTATGGCGTAAAGCATTTAGGAGATGATCAATATTTTTGTCAACAAAAACCAGAAGTAAAGATTTAACAACAATGCTGTATTTATATCCTTTATGAATAAGTTTGTTCAACGGATTAATAAGTTTGGAAGGAAAATTTTTGAATTTATGCGCTTTGGAAGTGATATTGCCATAGAAGTTTGGATGTGAAATGCCCTGATGTGTAAGAGCCCTGCATTTAGAACCAAATTTTCTTAATAAGTCAATGTATCTATAATAAAATTTAGAGAATGTTTTTATCAATTTATGATATCTAAACCCTTGATGTAGAAGTTTTTCAGATGATCAAATCGTTACAAATAAAAGGTCGCTACAAAGACCAAACTCTGTACAGAATAGAAAAAACTTTGCAAGTGCTTGTATCGACGGCAGCCATTATGTTTGAAAGCCTAAATTCTGCAGTGTTCATGGACAACAAAACAGACTAATCTAAAATTACCTACGGTCACTTTGTGGGATCAAAGAGTAAGTTATTCTTTATAGAAGGCATGCATACCCCCAATGAACCATTCATCCGCAATGCAAAGACTCGCAAAAAGTTATCTGGAAGATGATCAAGATGATTTCATGAATATAAAACACAGGTCTATCAGAAGGAATTGTAAAAGCAAAAACAAGTGTGATCTCAAAAACTTTACACGATTTCGGATCAAATGACCTATAACTGGGTCAATGACAGGTGTCCTGTGCGTTTAGACAATAACTTCACATTTCTTGATAAAGTATCTTGTCAGTTAAGACAATCATATCACATTTCACCACATTGCAAAAAGTCTTTCCATTTAAACTTAAATGTCACTCTCGGTAGAGCCCCTAATTCTTTATATTGCTGCAATGTTATGCTCCCTAATATATTCCTGAAATCCGCCCCCTTCACAAAAAGATAGTCACTGTCCTTGTACTTGGACATGGTGCTCAACAGTTTAGCTTTTCATATTTGCTTTTTATGAAAGTAGACCAATTAAGGGCAAATGGTATTTAATCAGTCAACTTTCATAGAAGTATCCTTTCGTAAAATATTCAATAATGATCTATAATACTGACAGCTGATACATGCCTCTAATTATCATTTGTGTGTGTTGTATTTGGGTTTGTTTAAGATTATGACACACATGTAGTAATTTGCTTTACTGGAAAATTTCAAATGAGAATTAAAACAAACATTAATTTATTTAAGCAAGCGAAGTCCATTATTAGTTATAAACTTACCAACAGCGTAAATTATTTTATCTGTCCTATATAAAAGTGTTTACATTTTATACTGAAGCTATTTATAGAATTTCATTAGCACCTTAGTTGTGTGCACAGAGATCAATATTTAGTACATGGATGCAGTGCATGGATGAAAGGAGTGAAAGGTCTCAAATTCCACGTCAAAATTTGTTCAATAACTACTATAAATGAAAGAGTAAAATGTTTTTGTCAAATTATTATGATTTTGTCTTGTGATAGGTTTCAAAGCTACACACTGCAATTATAGACTAACATGCAATCTATGCCGAGTAATCTTTTCCCGCCAAATTGTTGGTCATCATAGAGTAAAATTAATTGTGTGGATATTTTATATATCGCACACCTGGTAATATTTCCAACCCCACGTGCGACCATTTGATTTTCAAGGAGGGGACTTTGCACGGGGGGGTCACTTCCTATATAGAGGTATATACAGACGTGCCGCTGGAATGGCCCTGTTTTTTGCAGTTGTCAACTATATGAATGGGTAGTAATTTTTGACATCATATATATAAAAGGGTCGTAAATTAACCCCAAATGGCCAGAATTTCTACTGGTTGCTGTAATTAATCAAGTATTTATCATTATTTGATGTTTAAGAACATTCCTGTTGTGAAATTAATGTTTTTCTGACTCAAATTACACATATTCACTATACAGTTGGGTTGCTTAATTTTGAAATTTACTATATGAATGGGTCAATATTTTGCTTGGGGAACTATATGAAAGGGGGTATTTTCAAAATGCCAGCGGCAGGCCTGTACCCATTTCCACCCGAAGTGACCCCCCCCCCGGTGGGACTTTGGCGATTTCGCCTAGAAAAATGATTTATTTTTTTATGTCAATCTTTAACAAATCATTTAATTTCACCAACTGTCCCATATATCAAATTATTTATTTGCATTAATTTGCAACATAAAATGTTTATTTTCAAATCAAAATTTGTTATTTTCATGGCAAGTAGGATTAGAATATTTATTTCCACTGGCACCAATTGACAAAATCGCCAAAGCCGCGCCCCACCACGCCCCAAGAAATCAAATAGACGTCCCCTTGAGATAATTGTCATTTCCTTTTAAAGAAAGTCATTAGGACTGAGGAGGGGGTGGGGGTGGGGGTCCGAGCACAATTGATATTTTAATATTGCAATGTTAATTGTAGTTAATTGAATTCATGTTTATTGCTTATTTGTTAGTGCATGCATATATACCCAATTGAAATTGTTGTGCATCAATAAAGGTATCAAGATTAATTCAATATTATTCATTCTCTCATCTTCTGTATTTGTTTAATATACATTTCATAGTCAATGTCTCAATTTTGTCTTGCATTTTTTACAAATGTCTATGTCCCTGCTAGTACATTTTATAATCACCTGAAGCAATTTCCTGCAAAATGCCTGTATAAATTGTAGCCAACCAGCCCAGTCTTTTTAATCTGAAGCAGGTATAATCCTCCTGTAATGTCCAGCTCTTTACAATTTGCCATAAAATGCTCCAAATCCTCATTTTTACGACTAAATGGACAGATAGGTCTTATCATTGGACATCATTAGGAGTCAAATTGTGATCGTCTCGCTTTTTCATATACCATGGGGTTGTTTTAAAATATATTGTATCTATAGGTATTTTAGTGAATTCTTTTTTTCTAGTTTTTCTTGGTATAAATTATTTTTTTTTAAATATTAATTTTTTTCTATATTCTTTTTTTCTGGTGCCTTTCTATATAACAGCTACATAAGTTTGTTATTTTTGAAGAAGATTGCTTTTGCTTTGTTGATAAATCCACTACCTCCACGTTCTAAAATGCCCATTCCACACTGTCGATATTCATATACTGAGCAACACAAGAAACGCGCCACTTTTTTAATATTATGTAGCTCCTTATAGATATTATAGCCATATCAGCCTTTTTTATGTATTAATGTCCAGTACAAGTAAATAAATTTTTGTCAAAAAATTGTCATTTTCAAATAACTAAATACCGAAGTTACTGTGAATCTACTTTCTGCATATGCGCATTTCGACAACTTATGTCTCTTCAGTGCAGATAAAATCTAAAGGTTTGGAAGACCATAAATTCAAAGATGTTTAAAACTGACAGAGAACAAATAACCAATATGATCTAGATGTAAAGCCAAAATCAGCTAAGGACAGAGCTTTGCATGAGGGAGATATTCCTTAGTTTTCAACAAAATTTACAAAAATTTAGATATTGTAAGGTTCCAAAAACAATCCGCTTTCGGGTCAGCACCGAAGTACTGACTACTGGGCTAGTGAATACCCTCGGGGACTTACAGTCCACCAGCAGTGGCATCGACCCAGTGATAACAAATAACTAAATACCGAAGTTACTGTGAATTTACTTTCTGCATATGCACATTTCCACAACTTATGTCTCTTCAGTGCAGATAAAATCTAAACGTTTGGAAGACCAGAAACTCAAAGATGTTTTTGAATATTAAACGACTGCATTCATATGTCAGAAGTCTCAGCAACGGTGTCTGTTGAATGTGTGAGAAAAAACGAGTCAAAGAATTGCTTTCCTCAGAATGAGCTTGTTTAGAAGTTGTATTGTCAAAAGTTACAAAAACAGTATTTTTTTTTACCAAATCTTACAGTTAGGAGCACAAAAAGTTCAAAATTCATCCTTTTCAACATTTTTTGCATTTTTGGGTGAAACGGTGTTTTATTTTAGAAAATTTAATTCATAATTCCAAAAAAGTTTCATTTTTTTTTTCAGAATTTTGACTTTGTGATAAAAGAAACAATGTGTAAAAATTTCAAGTTGTTTCAGCAAGTATTTGAAGAGATATTTGCTGTTGAAGTTTATAGAAAATAGAAATACACGTTAGTGGTTCGTTTCTTTTGTTGTTGAGTATAAAAATGTAAGATATACATCTTGATAATGTGTAAGTTTCGTAATTTATATGCGACAATTGCTGAAAATAATTTCGTTCGTGTAGACTTGCTCCCAACAATCTGTATAAAGTTGCTATGCCTAGCCTTATCAATATCAAACCAATTGTTTTTATTCCTTTTTATACTTAGATTATTAGTTTCCCCTGCCCTATTTATCTCACCATCGCAAAATTTTAAGTTTGTCAACTCTAGACTTTTTGTGTTGTTAAATATATCTTCAGGTTTGTTTAGATTAATCATTTCCAATTCTCTTCTTCTGTGGTGATGTAAAATGCCTTATTCATCTCTCATACTGTTTGCCAAACTAATAGATAGGTCACCTGCACCTTCAAGTGCGGATATTGGTATATTTCCATTACTTGTTCCACCTTTAAGTGCGGATATTGGTATATTCCCATTACTTGTTAAACCTTTAAGTGCGGATATTGGTATATTCCCATTACTTGTGCCACCTTTAAGTGCGGATATTGGTATATTCCCATTACTTGTTCTACCTTTAAGTGCGGATATCGGTATATTCCCATTACTTGTTCCAACTTTAAGTGGGGATATTGGTATATTCCCATTACTTGTTCCAAGTCCATTTGTTTACAATACTATCCATTTTTTTATGTTATTTGAATAGAGCCGTTTATGATTTTTCTTCCTGTTATATTCCCTGCAGTACTTTAACCCCGGGCTTTAACCTCTCTAATGGAATGCCCTTCCTATTTGACCTTAATACTCATTTTAAATAAAATTCGCAATTTCCCTTTTATTCTATGGTGTTCTAACTTATTACTTCGTGGATGACTTTGTCAAAGTTTTTTTTCAACATCAAAACTGGCGCATTACTTAGTTTTTGTACTTTCCTCTGTTGCTTCTGGTGTTAGGAATGCTCGCATGATACTCTTCTGTTGTTGAAACTCTTTGTAAATTATTTTGTAAGTTATTAAATACTTTCAGTACTCTATCTAAGATGATACAAAATGTACTTTGAAGCAATTTTTTTCATGACAGTTTTTCCTCTACTTACTGAAGGAATAATTATAATAATTTATCTTCGACCCTTTTTGAGTTAGGTGTTAGGACTCCTGATTTCAGAAAGATTTGAACGTCTAGATAGTCAAAATTAAGTTTTAGGATAACAATTTAAGGGTGGTTAGTTATATCTATACCAAATTTATAATGTTTTGCTGTTATTCCCTCCTCGTCTGGCGATTTTCCTGCTTAAATTTTATTGATAGTTGTATTTACCCCCAAAGTAACCTTTGACAATTCCACAGCCTTTTCTCTCCCTATAATTTGTCTATGTTTCTACCACTTCTATCTTTTATGTATCAGTTTCTAACACGGTAGTGCGCTAACGTTTGGAATTTTCATTGATTTGTTCCTTGTAGTTGAATATCCTCCACAGTCTTAATTCCCACAGTAAGTTTTTCAATTTTAGCAAGTGGGTGTTTTTCTAAGTTTGCAAAATTACTAATTTATGGAAAAAGTTTTGTATATGCGGTTGATGCTTTCATAATTCTCTCTGCATTTGAATGCCTTTGTGAATTATAAGCTTGTCGTTGGGCCATTTTCAATATTCTTTTTGCTGTAGTAATTTTACTTTGAGTATGCCGTTTCTTTCCTGGTCTACTCAATTTAATCTATATGTTCTTTGTGCTATTTTTGACTGTGTTGAGGCTTCTCCTATTTGCTCGTCCCAGATAGCCTAAACCTTTTGTTTATTTTGAATTGCTCTTCTATATTTATATATATGCTGTTCTTCCAGATTGTTGGAGAAAATTTTCTAAATTTCTAATACCTTGAATAAATTTGTCCTTGCATTTTCGCATGAGATTTGGAAGATATTCAGAAAGTTTTTACTTATGTATTTTTTCATGGAGGTAATAAGAATACCGAACAGAATAGGGTCTGTAAGTCTCGTCATATGACACCGAGATTTCACGATAAAATTGAAATTTGAAAACGTTTCCCACTAAAAGATAACGTTTCAGTATTATGACGTTTGAATTATTGTTTGAAACGTCATATATTTCCGGGTACAATTTATATACCCGGAAGTTTCAAAATTTAACGAGACTTGCAGGCCCTATTGTCAAGAGCCAAAGAGACAAAGCAGGTATAAAACAACCGGAAAACACTCTCAAACGCATTGGTCCTAACCATGTACATCGAAATCTGTTAATTTCGGATTTGCTATGATAGAAGTGGTCTTTTCTTTGAGTTTTTTTCAGTAGTACTTCTATAGTCAGTTGGACTGGTAAATGATCAGAGGTGTTTTATGCATCTGTTTCCAAAACATCAATGTCTACTAGTATTATATGTAACATTTCTTTATCCTTCTGTAAAAGGAAGAAGTATATTTGACCGTTGATCGCCCTTTTTGATGGTTACGAGTTTCGTTCTCTGGACACATATCAGTTTGAACTATATTTCTTCAAAAAGTTTTGTAGTATCTTGTCATGGTATTTCGGGTATCTATGTAACGATTTATTCATTTTCCCACATATTATGATGGGAATTTTGATATTTCTCTACAATTTCTTCAATTTGAGCCAGTGTGTTTTTGTATTTTTTTTTTGTTTTGTTTTCTGGAATATTATATGTTATTCGGGAATCTTCACAGGGGATACGGGTTCATATTCCCTGTCTGTGTTTTATATCCCCTGAGCCGTCAGGCGAAGGGGATATAGGGCACAGACAGGGAATATGAACCCGTATCCCCTGTGAAGCCCGAATAACTTTTATATTCTGCTAGAAGTGCTATAATTTTTCTATTAAAAGCATTTTAAAATGGTGATCTTGCTACCACGGGGATACGGTCTCATATCCCCTGTCAAGGTAACCAATCAAATTGCAGGATTTACCTGGATATTTCACTTCAGCAGAATATATACATATACTCCCCCTTGGGTCGTTGTCTCTTTCACACATTCCCCGTTTCCCTTCTTTTTTCTATGTAGAAGGTAATTAGGTTCATTCCCCCTGTTGAATGTGGAGGGCCTGTACTCTATTTCCCTCCTCTTCATATCTTCATTCCATACTATGTCTATGCCTCAAATGCCCTCCATAACCCTTTTTCATAGCTATATTAGATCATATTAAATTCTGGTTCGTCGTTGTTATCGACACATTTTGTTTTATCCCTTATATTCTATGACTGCTAGGGGATATCAGTTTCCCAGAAGACAACACATAAATCCCTTAACAGCTAAAGTTGTTTTTCCTCTAATAGATTTTGCTTCACTCAGCAATGAAAGGATATGGAGTAAATGCACAGTAGACAAAGTCTCAACAAATTCATGGAAAAACAAACCAACGGAACAACGCTTTTACTGTTGTTCTTCATCTTGAAGTCACCAAGAATTGATATGTTCAACACGGCGGATGTCTTATAAGAAGCATGAACTGCTTACTCTATCGGCGCACCTGATCTCGCCCATGGTTTTTATTGGGTCCGTGTTGTTCAACTTTGTGTGAGTGTGTGTGTCCTCCTTTTTTCTTTTCTGTGCCGTTACTCATGTTATTTATGTCTCTGATTCTTTGTTTTTCCGATGTTGCTATTGCCCTTGGATTATTCGTTTTTAGACTGACGGTTCGATTCTCACTTATCTTTCTGTTATTTCAACAAAAATTATCTGAGTCAGCGTTCTTGTATATACAGGATTTTTATTTTTCGAAATATACATCTTCAATTATTTCTTCATTTTTCATCGAAGCGATATCGTGGTTGCAACATGGAAGATTCGAATATAATGATTAGCCGAACACCGATATGGGTATGTGACGGCTTGTGACCAGCCAAGCAACCGGAGATAAAGACAGATTCTTGGCAGTATGACAACAAAAACATTCAAACAGATATTGTGATGTCACAGTTGTAGTGGAAAAATGCAAGCGCCCGCTTAATTAGAGTCATAAACAAGAGGCTCTCAAGAGCCTGTATCGCTCACCTGGGTCCTATGCAGCACTACAATTCCAAATTGATGGTCGGGCCATCTTTGGTGGTGTATGTACATAAAGAATCAGAGACTTTTTATAAAATTTAATTAAAATTATTCAAGCAGTTTCAGAGAAGATTTTTGAATGCAGTTTCTTAAAGGGCCTATGTAAATCTGCGTTACCTGCTGGCAGCTATTTAACATAACACTTTGAAGAGGGTCACCCAAGGACTATCATATCAAAATTCTACTGAAATTGTTCAAGCAGTTTCAGAGGAGAAGATCTTTTTATTAATTTCCCGTTGGGTCCTATGTTAAACTAAGTTTTGCTACTGGTGGCCATGTCGGAAGACAGATCAGCACTAAAGTAACAAACTTGGTCAAAATCTCCCAAGTTTCATTTATGCAATGTTTAAATTGAATCCATTCAGTGGTTTTCTATTATATCTTTGTATGCATTTCCCCCATAGGTTCCAATTCATTGCTGGCGGCTATATTGGATGATGGATCAGCACCAAAGTAACAACACTTGGTCAGCTTCTCATAAGCATCATTTATGCAAAGTTTGGTTTAAATCTATGCAGCAGAAGATGATCTTTTGTCAAATTAAGTTCACAGCTGGTGACACTTGGTCAGCACCTATAACAGGCATCATTCATGTCATGTTTGATTTAAATCCATTCAGCAGTGATATAAAAGATCTTTGTGTGCATTTCCCATAGGGTGCAATGCTGTGGGTTTGAAATGTCTTGTTTATTTGTTTATTTTGTACTGTAATTATATGTATTGCCATCAGCTCCCAAGGGAGTTAAATTATACTTTTCAATAAAGTTAACATATAAAATGACGAATCGGCACCTAGGTAAAAATACTAAGTCTGCACATCATAAGCATTTTCAATGCCAAGTATGGGTCAAAGCAATTCAGTGGTTCTCAAAAAGAAGTTCTTTGCACGCATTTTCCCATTCGGTCCAATGTCAAAATTTAATCAGATTTTTTTTTCAAAATTTCAGCATGGGTAGATCTTCTCATGCTGATCATTTTTACCTCATGTCAGATTTTTGACATCTGGAACGGTTTTTGAGTTATTTCCCCAAAACTGTCATTTACCCCCCTATGTTCTATTTTTAGTAACGGCAGCCATGTTGTTTGACCTAAGACATAGAAAATAACAAATTTGAAACTAGATACCCTAGTGATAATTCAGTTGAAGTTTGGTGGCATTTGACCCAGTGGTTTCAGAGAAGAAGAATTTTGAAAGTGAGCTAACGACGGACGGACGGACGCCAAGTGATGGCAATAGCTCACACTGGCAAAGCCAGGTGAGCTAAAAATTGCTTCACATTTCTCATAAATTGAGGCCATCTCACGATATTATCCACTGGACTCGGGACTGAACACTTTGAATTGCTCAATAACTTGCATTTTCAGAGAAATTTACTTCAAAACAAAACTGAAGCAGAATTACTCAAGCATAACAAGCAGGTCAAGGTGAAAAAAAAAAAACTGCATAATGGCTACTGGAGAATTATATAAGTTGACCTGCTGACCAAATTGAACTGCTGAGAATGGAACACCAAAGATGAAAATGTCTGATGCATTATGTTGTACACTTATCAATAACTAAAACAGGTTTTTCATCGTTTACCCTGCCTTTTCACGAAGTTTGAATAAAAGTAACTATTCCAGTGGCACGTTCCATTATTTTTTATACAGGAAGTGCCCCAAGCATCTATGCCTCTCAGTTTGTTTTAAGTGGACTTAAATATAAATACGTTACATATGGCGTGTACATTTCACGACTCATTCGCTATTGCCGTGTCTGTAGTTTGTACAGCGATTTTGTCAACAGAGCGAAAAGGATATGTTCAGTCACTGTTGCAATTGTCACTACAGAAGTTTTACGGTCGTCATCACGATTTGACAGACCATTACAATGTTTCTGTTTCACAAATGAGAACAGATATCTTTGGGTAGATCCAGAGTTTGTCACCGGACTGACTAACACCGACTGTGACAAAACCGGACTTTTCACTGGCAGTGTGACGGGTGCCCCGCGTGAAGCAGATCGTGCTTACCCTTCCGGAGCACCTGAAGATACCCGAATTTTATAGGGTTTCACACTGCTAGTGCTTTAGTTTTGTGGCGTTCTTGTTTATTTGTTATGTCTTTGTCATTCTGTCTCAATTCGTGTTGCTGTGAATTGCCGTGATTTTGGATTTATGATTTTAGAATTTCTCCTTTCCTCGTTCTTGCTTCGGTATTCGTTTGCCGATGTATTACACAAAAAAAATTAATAAGTTCTCCAGCCAAGCAATTTAGGCCAAGGTCAAGTAATAATTACTTACTGACATATATATACCCATCGAATTGCACCAATATACTGTTGATAAAGGATTCAGATGAAATGAAATTCAATATCAAACATAGGTAATCAACGATTACAAAGTTCGCCACGTTATGGCACATGGACACAGCAACCCAATTTTGCCAGGGTGCTGACCTACCATCCCTAATGCATCCATACAAAAGTTAGATGATCTTACAATGTATAGACTGAGATCTGAACTCAAACATTAACTTTAATGTAAGTCGATCATATGGAAAATATAGGTCAAGGTGACTTAATTTGCCTGGATGCTGGCCTACTGCCAAAGATGCATGCACATGCAAGGTTAGATGATCCTACCATGTACAGTTGTGTAGATCTGAAATCTGACATAAACTTGAATGTAAGTCGATCATGCAGAAAATATAGGCCAAAGTGACCTTATTTTGCCCGGATGCTGACCTACCGCCAAAGATGCATGCACATGCAAGGTTAGATGACCCTACCATGCACAGTTACTTAGATCAGAACTCGGACGTAAACTTGAATATAAGTCGATCATGCGGAAAATATAGGTCAAAGTGACCTAATTTTGCCTTTATGCTGACCTACCGCCAAAGATGCATGCACATGCAAGGTTAGATGATTCTACCATGTACTGTTCCTTAGATCTGAACTCGGACGTAAACTTGTATGTAAGTCGATCATGCAGAAAATATAGGTCAAAGTGACCTAGTTTTGCCTGGATGCTGACTTACCGCCAAAGATGCATGCACATGCAAGGTTAGATGACCCTACCATGCACAGTTACTTAGATCAGAACTCGGACGTAAACTTGAATGTAAGTCGATCATGTGGAAAATATAGGTCAAAGTGACCTAATTTTGCCTTTATGCTGACCCGCCAAAGATGCATGCACATGCAAGGTTAGATGATTCTACCATGTACTGTTCCTTAGATCTGAACTCGGACGTAAACTTGTATGTAAGTCGATCATGCAGAAAATATAGGTCAAATAACTAAATACCGAAGTTACTGTGAATTTACTTTCTGCATATGCGCATTTCGACAAC
>MJUU01049758.1:7451-17714 GCA_002080025.1 Modiolus philippinarum
GAACAGTTAACGTCAGATGAGGGACACAAGCAATAGCTTACACGGACACCTTGGGTCAGATGAGCTCAAACGGTGTTCAACAAGGATGGGTGTACAGACAGAAATGTAAAGATTAAACAAGTTTCCAAAAATACTGTGTAGCATAGAGCGAACATTGAATATATCCTTTTTTAATTGATTCCATTTCTGGCTCTTGTAATCATGGTCATTTAATTCTGATTGGACAGCTTCAGTATATGCAAATTTAATCTTGCAATTTTGGGTTCTCTGTTTTTTCTTATTGTGTAACTGCTATATATGTGAATTTCTGATAGCCCTGCAGTCATTGTACATAAAATAAGTAAAAGTTGATATAAATTTTATTTTATTACTCTTCTCATATATAATCTACAATGACATAATATCAAATGGTAAATAAATATTAGGTGGGTATTATATTTTTCCAAAGTTTCCTAACTTACATTATACACTTGATCAATGAGTATGAAGTAGAAAAAAAATATGCGTAGAAAACAAACTTGTATAAACTTATGTCTACTTTTTATAACAGTATGAAAAGATGTCAATTTCATAAAATTTATTTAGCTGAAGTGAAGTACGTTAGATATTGGTTAAATAACATAATGACCCAAAGAGGATAAAAAAATAAATAAAAAAAAATATCAAAAGCATATGCCAAATATTTGATAATCCTATGAGAAATGTAAAATTATGTCTACATGTTTAATGTCTTATTTTTGTAATTCATGAAATAAAATTTTGCAAGACACAAATGACTTTAACAACAAAATTCATTCCAGATATATAATGTAGCACAAACACTCAAGCTAACAGATTTTTATAATTATGTCACACATTTGACAAATAATATTGACAGAATATCAATAAACAAGTGTGGACCCAAATTGATGTCTCGCCCATCCCTTCATGGTCGCAAAATTGATGTGAATTCTCAAACTGACTAAATCAGAAAACTAAACATATTTGCCAGACTGTGAAATTGGGGTAAGTGACAAAGGCAATATAGCAGACTGTCATGAATCACCTCACCAAAAAAACAAGAATAGAATTCCTGGGTCCCCCGCCGCTCATGCACTACCCTAGTATACTGTATATGAAATTGAAATATTTTCAAACATTCAGGCCAGTTCCAAAATTAAACATGTGGGGATACAAAAAGGACTGACCACGGCAGATGTTCCAACTTGACCAAGGTATTAGTGGAATTAACATTTGGTATAATTTTCATGAAAATCTGTCAAAATTTGTTGCCATGAGAGCGCTTACAAGGTAAATTTTTGGACAAAACAGAGTCATTATTTTCGACCAATTCCCATAACTCCGTAAAAAAAATATCATCTGAGGCTGATTTTCAATCTTGACCAAGGTATTAGTGATATAAACATTTGGTATAAATTTCATGAAAATCCGTTAAAATTTGTAGTCATGAGAGCGCTTACAAGGTCAAATTTTGGCTAAAACAGTGTCATTATTTTTGTCAAAGTCCCATAACTCTGTCAAAAAATATCGACGAAGGCTGATTTTCGAACTTAACTAAGGTATTAATGGTATAAACATTTGGAACAAATATCATGAGAATCCCTCGAAATTTGTAGCCATGAGAGCGCTTACAAGGTTAATTATTGGCTAAAACTGTGTCATTATTTTTGTCAAAGTCCAATAACTCCGTCAAAAAATATCGACCAAGGCTGATTTTCGAACTTAACTAAGGCATTAATGATATAAACATTTGGTATAAATTTCATGAGAATCCGTCGAAATTTGAAGCCATGAGAGCGCTTACAAGGTAAATTTTTGGACAAAACAGAGTCATTATTTTCGACAAATTCCCATAACTCCGTAAAAAAATATCATCTGAGGCTGATTTTCAATCTTGACCAAGGTATTAGTGATATAAACATTTGGTATAAATTTCATGAAAATCCGTTAAAATTTGTAGCCATGAGAGCGCTTACAAGGTCAAATTTTGGCTAAAACAGTGTCATTATTTTTGTCAAAGTCCCATAACTCTGTCAAAAAATATCGACAAAGGCTGATTTTCGAACTTAACTAAGGTATTAATGGTATAAACATTTGGAACAAATATCATGAGAATCCGTCAAAATTTGTAGCCATGAGAGCGCTTACAAGGTTAATTTTTGGCTAAAACTGTGTCATTATTTTTGTCAAAGTCCCATAACACCGTCAAAAAATATCGATGAAGGCTGATTTTCGAACTTAACTATTGACGAAGGCTGATTTTCGAACTTTACTAAGGTATTAATGGTATAAACATTTGGAACAAATATCATGAGAATCCGTCAAAATTTGTAGCCATGAGAGCGCTTACAAGGATAATTTTTGGCTAAAACTGTGTCATTATTTTTGTCAAAGTCCCATAACTCCGTCAAAAAATATCGACCAAGGCTGATTTTCGAACTTAACTAAGGCATTAATGGTATAAACATTTGGCATAAATTTCATGAGAATCCGTCAAAATTTGAAGCCATGAGAGTGCTTACAAGGTTAATTTTTGACGGGGAACAAAAAAATATCAGTGACCACTGATAGATACTTGAAAACCAAACATGTTCATTAGACCATGAAAATGAGGTCAAGGGCTAAAGCTAAACAGCAGGCTGTCGTCATGTTCCATTTAAGACAAACCTAAATACCAAATATTATTGACCTTACATTAAAAGATACTGGGAAACTTAACATGATCACTGGACTGTGAAATTAAGGTCACAGACAAAAACCATATACCAGACTGTCATGTACTACCCAAAACCAACCTATATACCAAATATCATTGACCTACCACTTATAGTTACTGAGATAATGACCTAATCACAAAAACTTAACATGCTCACTAGACCCTGAAATTGAGGTCAAGGACATAAGCCATATGGCAGACTGTCATGTACTATCTAAGACCAAACTTCATATCAAATATCACTGACCTACCACTTATAGTTACTGAGAAACTAAACTAAGCACAAAAACTTTACATGTTCATTGGACCATGAAATTGAGGTCACAGACAAAAACCATATAGCAGACTGTCATGTACTACTCAAGACCAACCTATATACCAAATATCATTGACTTACCATTTATAGTTACTGAGAAAATGACCTAATCACAAAAACTTGACATGAAAGTTTACGCCGCCGCCGACGCCGCCGTTATACTTTGTACGCATATGTCTCGCTTTCGGCGCCTTTCGTCGCAGGCGAGACAAAAAAACAGAAATGATCTCTGAGACAAGAGTAGATAGACAAAATACAATGTATTTAATTGTATTCCCAGAGTATACAAGTACCAAAAAGCAATACAACGTATTCCTTGTTATACAGTGTATTTCAGTACCATTAAAAATACAATGTATTCATTTGTTATACGGTGTATACTAAAATCAAACACAATGTATCCCCTTGTTGTACAATGTCAAAAGAAAACACTATGTATTATATTGTTGAAACAATGTATACAATATACAAATCTAATGTAGTGTATACAAAAAATCTTGGTTTTACAGTGCACACAACAAATACAATTCATTTCCTTGATATAAGGTGTATACCACAAACAAACACAATGTATACAAGAAATTGTACAATAAAAACCAAGAAAAACTGTTTATATACTAAAAGTTTGATTTTTGAGAAATAATATCGTATAGCGGATAATTTTCGTGTTTGCAAAATTTCGTGATTCATTTAAGAATTTAATGCATTATTTTGAAGTTTCATTGGGGTATGAAAGTGTTGACCGAAGCACATTTTTAATGAAGCGTGTTAGCGCTTCATGTTGAAAATGTGCGCCTGGTCAACACTTTCATAATCTCTATGAAACTTCAAAATAATGCATTCAATTCTTAGAATTACATTTTAACGCCATATCATAAAAAACAAATTAAATAAAGAGATAGTACATCGTGTACAATGGGATTCTCTTTTACTAATTCGTTAGCCACGTGGTCATATGATCAAATGTGTTTCATGGGAATTGCAACTTCATATTGATATGCCACATGAGCGATGTTCACCTATCAAATTGACGGAATTCAAATGAATATTCATACAATGTAATTATTCCCTGAAAGACATTTACAAAGATGTATTGGCTTTAATTTCACGAGTTTTTATTTTCGCGCTTCCAGAAACCTCGCGAATACAGAGAAAATTAGAACTTCGTGAAAATTTCCCGCTATACAGTAAAACAATAAAGGTCTGAATTAACACTTTATACACTTACAAATGATCTCTCATACATCCCTTCCTCACATGTCCATAAGTCTACTGATATGCAAATGATGTAAATGAAGACTACCACAACCAGTGTAGCTGATGGCACATTTATTTTCTGGGAGAACTTACTGCCTTTTTAATCCCAGTGCATACATATCGATGTGTTATAATATTTGTTTTTATATCTAACAAATAATCATAAGCCAAATATGTTCACAAACATGTCTTCAATGGCAGGATTCAACCTTTATTTATAAAATTGAGCAATAATATTAACAAAACAATAACAACATAGGTGTTACTTTTTTGTTTTCAAAAAATAAACAATCTATTTAGAAAACAACCTTAGTTTTGTTAAGGGAGTAAGAGCCTCAGTCTTCAAAAGCATTAGATAAACTTGGGTTTTTATCCATCTATACAGGGTTAAATATATTTGCACATGGATCATATTATTTTTAGTCTTAGGTCACTTCAAAATGCACAAAATAGAAAATGTACAAAATTTTATCAAGTATATTCACATATTTAAGGCAAATAAGCCAGTAATGGCAAATGATGGTGAACTCTAGAGGAAGCCATTTCCATCAAAAATTAAGACGTCTTGTACATGCATATAATAAAATTTACATGGATTTTCAAAAATTTAAGCTTATGTTAGCTCTTAAAACAAAATGAAAGAGTTTTCATTCTAAATAAAAAATTCTGCGACTCATGCTCACTGAATTTCTAAATACAGGTATGATATTTGTAAATTCACACAACCTGATATACTGATTCACTAACCACAAATTTAATATATGTGTAGCTTAAGAAATTATAACCGTGCCTTAATTCATTTGTAAGGAATTAGATTTTATTAATGATAAAATATATTTTTCACCTGGAAACATACATAAATTACCAAACTTATTGAACAGCTCTTATATGTTTTACTTAATGCATATTTTGTGAATACAAAAATACAATATTTTACTTGGTACCTTCTGTATCTCTCTAATATATGTAGGTGATTACATGAATAAAAACATTCTTTTTATCTGATTTTGAACTTGGATATATGAAAATACTCAATTTTTAATATTAAATATTCATTTGCCAAAACCAACAAAATGCTCACTTATCATTTAACTACATGTCAACATTCGAAGAGTCTGTAAAGCATCACTTTTAGCATATAAAGATAGATGATTTTTTGCAAAAAATTGTTTAACCATTCTCTATTAACATTCAAAAAGTGATTTGTTAGAAGTTTTTACGGGATTAATTCCAAATTGGACAAGAATAAAGTTTCCTCTGAAGCATATATATATATATATATATATATATATATATAGTTGAGTGTTTGACATCATCATTTAAAGAAAATGTTGTGTACTAACCCACCTACTTTTATATAAATTATGTTGTTTAAAACTGTCACATTATAAATATTATTAGCATTTACAGCAATTTTCCTGCAAGAGGTAAATACATATAAAATAATACATTTACAAAACTAAGTATTTTATAAAACTGATTATCTGATCATAATGTTCAGCAGTAATTATTTCTGATTGGTAACTTCAAACAAATTTATACTTAGGTCACACCACACCGTATAAACTGTATTATATAATTGTAAATCATCTGGGCTCAATTCTTTCAAAGAACTAACTTTACTTCTTAAGTATTTTTAAAAGTATTAAATCTCTTTCATTTTATTAAGAATTGTACAGTACTTGTTTTTAGTAGTGAATATGAATTGTATCTGACAAGAGATTTCACTTATTTCATTATGATGTACTGTTAACTGGGAAATGTTCATGCCATCTTTATTTCACAATAAATTGACAGGATTTTAGTTCCCACAGTAAGTCAATGTGCTGTCAAATTTTTTACCATTGACTTCAATAATAGACTAGAGGCTCAGACACTGAGCCTGTATTGCTCACCTGACAAAATGCTGAAGCAGGGTTTTCAATGTTCTGCATGATGGCCATGTTTTTTATGTGAATTTTCCATAGGGCCAAAATAAACTATGTTCTGTGCTGGCGGCCATGTTTTTTATTGGATCGAAACGAAATGAGCAATCTTTGTTAAGGACCTTCAGTTCATCATTCCTGTAAAGTTTGGTTGAATTTGTTTCAGAGCAGAAGAAGAAAATGTGAATTTTCCCATAGGGTCCAATGTTAAACCTAAGTTCTGTGGTGGCGGCCATGTTTTTCATCAGATCGGAACGAAATGAGCAATCTTTCTAAAGGACCTTGCATACATCATTCCTGTAAAGTTTGGTTGAATTTGCTTCAGTGGTTTCAGAAGAGAAGATGAAAATGTGAATTTCCCATAGGGCCAATGTTAAATTATCTTCCGTGCTGGGGGCCATGTTTTTTTATCGGATCAGAACGAAATGAACAATCTTTGTTAAGGGCCTTTAGTACATCATTCCTGTAAAGTTTGGTTGAATTTGCTTCAGCGGTATCAGAGGAGAAGAAGAAAATGTGAATTTTCCTATAGGGTCCAATGTTAAACCTAAGTTCCGCGCTGGCGGCCACGTTTTTATCGGATCGGAACGAAATGAGCAATCTTTGTAAAGGACCTTCCATACATAATTCCTGTAAAGTTTGGTTGAATTTGCCTCAAGTGGTTTCAGAGGAGAAGATGAATATGTGAAAAGTTAACGGACGGACGTCGGACGACGGTCGCAAAGTGATGGCAATAGCTCACACCGACCCTTTGGGTCAGGTGAGCTAACAAGAATATTTGCACCGTTTTATTTTTGCCCTTCCATTCCAAATCTGAAATTAAACTGCCGCAAAAATTTCCCAGTTTACAGTATTCTTTTTGTAGCCAAAATTAATTAATTTATGGTTTAAAACTCTGAAGTCCCTAGCCCTAAAAACAACTTTCTTATCCACTGTATAAAAACTGTTCAGTTTTATAGATAAAATGAATATAAAAAATATTAGTATTGTCAATAACAAGGTGTAAATATTATAAATCAGCTGATTATTATAAAACACAGAAACAATGAAAATAAATAAGTTGTAAAGCCTGCAACAAAGGTTTGGCACATTCCCAAAAAAAAAACAAAGATAAATGAGCACTGAAAACTCTCCAACGGAATGATTAACAATTACAATGCATATGTACATACTAACATTTATACATACAACCATACTGACCAAAAACATGAGTGCTAATCTATAAATGATATGATTAAAAAATTATACATTTAGGGAACAACTCTTATCAAGCATCAACTTATGCTGTGTAAATAAGTACTTTTTGTTACAAAATCACATGACAACAAGTAGTCAAAAAATCAAAGTTTTTTTTAAAAAATTCAGTAGCGATTGCAATAAGAAGCATACAAAGATGAGATCAGCTCCCTAACAACATACAATGATATGATAAATCAATGTTTATATACAGATACACATATAAAATACTTCTGGGTAAACTACGTCCTTTAATGAATACAATAAACAACTACTATAAACTACAGTACATAAATTATCTAATATCTTTAAAATAAAACTCTTACATGTTTTACCTGACTCAATGCAAATGATTTAAGCATGTAATTTCAAGCCTCTTTCCTTTTTTATCACAGTGACCAGTATTTTAGCGGTAGCATATCAAAATATTTTACAATAAATATATGAAAATATCATTTACAAATCTTTAAATGAATTTACAACTTACATGAGTGCATATTCATTTACTGGATAATGAACTTGGGTGGTAGGATTTCATATTTCTGACCATAAAGAAAATGTTTACAAACATTTATAATAAAAAATTTCTTGATATAAACTGGCCTGACAAAGGATTTGAACAATATTATGAATAATATTCTGTCCTTTCATGTACAAAGTAAGGTGAAAAATTCACGTGTTTTCTATAAAATAATCAAAATATATTCAAAGTATCACTTCTCAATTAAACATAACAAGGAACATCCTTATAAAAATTATTCTGTATTGTGAAGTGTGTAGGTTTTCTCAATAAGAAAACTGTTTTCTGGCATAAAACATAAAACAAACAAAAGACAAACAATATTTAAATAAGATAATTTTTTTTGCTTGTATCTTACAAACAATAACACCTCACATTATTATGCTTATTACAATAGTTACACAAATATACAAAAGAATTTATTCAAGGGAGACAATTTCTACATAACCATACAATTTTAAACAAAATATTACGAATAGTGACTGTATTTTTGTTTACATTTCATAAAGATATAAATATTATTAAAAATCACAAAATCAGAATGTATAATGGTTTAAATAGTTATTCTAAAATGTCATTTTTCAGAGGGAGCAAAATGATATAATGAATTTTGTCTGTGTATTTTTTAAACAAGTTTTAATGAAAAGAAATTTAGATAAATAGTTGTCTCTCAAGTTCTGATAAAAATGTTTAAATTGCATCAGTTAAAACCATACAGATAAAACTGATCGAATTGCCTCCCTACATATTAATTTTCAATCTGACAGAGTATTGATCGAATTAGTTATCAATCCGACAGAGTTAGCTCCTGCAGGGTGTTTCCCCATTTTTTCTGATATATTGTTTACATAATGCAATCATAAATCCATTATTCCACTATTAAATACAAGACAAAAAAATAAATAATATTTTGAATGATTTGCCTAATTTTTGTACATTTTTACCCCTTATATGATAACCCTCATTAAAAGGACAACATAGTATAAATATTAATTTGCATGCATAATTCACAGTATACATATAACACTACTTATACAAAATTATAACATATAAAAATGTATTTTTACAAAGTAATTTACTTGATTTTTTTCAACTTTTACAAAAATATCTAAAGATAAAATCTTGTCATCTTTGATAATACCTGATTTTAAATTGCAATTTGAGAGATCAAGGCTTTCTCGTATACTATCTTAATATTTACCGCCATATTTTTGCAGGCTTAACTTGTTATTTACTCATACAAATAACATATTATATACAGCAAGACTTACGGTAAGACAGATTAATCAGATTTTTATTTCCAGAAGAAGTACTAGTGCAGACTGATGAAATGACCTAACATGTAAAACATCCCTTTAAATCCTGCAGTTTATTGATGTATAAAAAAATTCTTGAATAATAAACATCAATCTAAAAGAAGAAAAAAATTTCAATGATGCATAATATATTTATGTTTTAGTTCAGTTAGGAAAAATACAGACGGATTTGTGGACTGAAGGATGCCAATCAGTATATGAAAAAGAACATGTACATGCCTTAAGATTGTATAATGACGTTATGTACTTGGACGGAACAATCAGGTTTTATATGAGATTCAACAGATATGATGACTCAAAACAGATAATTAGTCCTGATCATATTGTTAATTTCAAACAACTCGATACATGAACAATTTCCTACAAAAGATAACAAGATTTCACCTATCTAAGTACATGTACATGTATAAATCACAACTCAAAATGAACACAAACTCTTGTGTCATAAATATACATAAGATAGATATAACAATAAATACCTCATTTAAAAAAAGAAATAAATTGATATTCACAAAAAATTTGTTCCTTTTTTATAAATCTGATTTTACAACCCTTGTCTTGACAAATACAATGTACTTTTCATTATCAGTAAACAGACTTTTGTAAATATGTTGTGTGTGTATTAAAAAGTTACAAAAGAATGTCAAATTCTGTTGATGTTTTCTTCTTGGGTATACCATTTCCAAAGCTGTATAACCCAGATTTTCCGTATAACACAGATTTTTAATAATAAACTTAGAGGTATCGGGCTGTATAGCGCCATTTCAATATAATCAATTGCTGCTCTGACCATCAAAGGTCACAAAATTAATATTCAAATTCAGCAATCATCATTATAATTCCTACTGGCATGTCCTACACAGTAATACAGTCCACTGGATATTAAAGCAAAAACACCAGCACCAACAGCTACCCAGAATGCCCAGCCATAAATCAACTGGTTCCCTGTTGAACTCTCTTTGGTCAAGACTTCAGCT